>VZTL01007924.1:55301-94064 GCA_013400535.1 Scopus umbretta
AAAAAAAAAGAAAACACAAAAAAAAACCAAGAACAAAAACAAAACTCAGAACAGAAAACTGAGCCCAGGAGTGGCATGTTCATATTAACACATTAGTCAGTGGGCAACCTATTGTAATTGGATATCTTGGAGCTTTATCAGGTTGAGACTTTCACTCTTAATAGACTGAATGGCAATGATTAAGTATGAACATCCACACGTCCCTGTGCTTAGGCCTTTGCTTGGTTAGCACTGGGCCACTCAAACAGTCACAGACATTAAGACTGTTGCTATATGGTAACAAGTTGTATTGGAGGGATCTAAAAGAAACCCACTGAGAACAACTATCCCATAATATAGATATTATGGAAGAGATACTCTGTAGATCCTAACACTTTTATCTCAGTTTTTCTGGAGTTGAACTTTAACCAGTTGATTTTTTTACACAGGCATCCTTTCAAATAGGAGAGGGGGAAAAGCCATTGCCATTTTCCTTTGTGCTCACTCAGCTTTCAGACCAGGGTGGACATGGGGCCAGCGTTACCCCAAACAGCCTATTTGCAGCTAGCTCAGGCATGGTTACATGAACTGCAGCTACATTTATGACTGCCATTCAGACACTGCCTCCAAGAGTCATCCTTCACATTACCGTGTCACTTCTCCATGCTGACAGTACTTTACACTACAGGGGCACCTTCAATTTAAGGACTGTAAAGCACTCTGCAACACCAGACTGCTTATGAATTAAGCCCTGCTTCCACTGGCAAGCAATTCCTGTAGTGAATTAAATACCCCTTCCAAGCCCCTAAATAAATTCATAAGACTCCAGAAAGCATCTCAAAGGATATGTGGGATCCCTTGCCTTCCCAGCCCTCCTCATCTTCCCTTACAGATGTATGCAGTGTTGATTATTGCCTGCATTAAGACAAATTATATTTAATAGGACTGAAGCTGTACACATTTTTAAAGCAGACTGGCTCTGTGTGACTGTGTTGAACAAACAGTCCTACTGAGGCAGTAGTTCACAGTTATTGCTTGGTTCTTTGTTTTCTGTTTTTTGATTTAAAAAGAATCCTTCCCTATAAAATTTGGGGTGCAATAAAAATGAAGAAAAAAAGGGTTGTGAAACCATTCAGAACCCTGATTAATGGGAAAAATCCCAGCAGAATTGAGTTCTTTGATTCTCACATTTCTATGTTAAGAGAGACTTCCCAGGAAGCTCATTCTCACATCAGCAGTGTACCCGATATCCAGAGAGTAAATGAGCAGGAACTCACCGCGGTGCCAGACTTCTATCAGCCATTAGAGCAGGAAATATTTACAGCATGAGGCTGTATAATAAACCATCCTTATGGTGATAAATCAATTCTCAGAAAAGAGAGAGGAGTGGGCTGCTGTAGTTAAGGCACAAGAGTGGACGTCAAAATAAAGAGCATCATGTGGAAGGTACTGTATACCATCATGGTGCTGCTGTGTGAGCTTTGGCAGTTCACAAAACCTTTTCCTTCATTGCCCGTTGTTTGAGTATGACATTTCCTTTTCTCCCATGTATTCATGCTTGTGAAGTGCTCTGGCATTCTTAGGTAGAAGGTGCTGCAGAAGCAGTTTTGCAATGCTTTTCTGAACAGGCAAAAAGGGTTTAAAATGCATTTCAGTGTTTTACAGGGCTGAAACAAGGTTGAGGAGAAAAATACATTTCTTGAGGGAAGCATAACAATGAATTTTTAATGAAGAATGGTCAAAAGGTCAAAAGAGCACAATGCAACTCCTTTCAAAGTGATGTGATAAGCTGGAAACACACGTCTGCAAGAGACTTAACAGGAATAAAGAAAGCATCCTGATAACTGGAGTTAATCAACTGTCAGGGCCTCACCAGCACATACTACCCTCCTTGGAAAGGGAGGGGAAAAACCTTAAAAAGGAACAGCATTTCAGGCACACATTCCTGAAAGAGAAGCTCCACAGCAAACAGCAAAACCAGCAAGTTTGTCACTGGTGAAAATGCAGATCTCCTTTACCAGACATGCAAGAGACAAATCTGAATAGTAGGAAACATCTGTTTAACAACTTCAAGCTTCTGTTGTTTTCAGCAGCAGCTCAATCAAGGAAGAGGAGGTGAATGGGAAGAATATACTGAGACCTATCTGTCCTTGGGAACAGACAATGGGGCAAAAAATGGAACATGCTCAGGTGTGCCACAGTACAACTCATACACACTGTGGGCATCCACAGGAGAGCTAGTTGTCTCCAGTTCCTTTTACTGACAAAGGAGATGAGCAAGAGTTTCAAGAACACAATTCCTCTCATTCTAAATCACAGTTAAAATAGCGATTTGCTCTTTTAAAATATTTGTTTTTCTCTTTTGTCTATAAAGAGAGTTCAGGATGACTAACTTAAATGGAGACAGCTTTAAGGTGGTATGAGGAATCCCATCCCAAGATGAATTTCCTCTCCCAATTGTCCTGCCACAATGATACCTTCCTCGATGACATGGTAATTCCTTACAGAAATGAAGCTGTTGGGAATATTCCTGTCTACCAAAAGAAAGGAAATTTGAGAATAGTGTTTTGCAAACAAAGGTGTAAGGACCTCGGAATGGTTTTAACCATTTCCATGTGTTATTTTTTCCATGCCCCTGTTCCAAGCACATGCCAAAACTGATTGTGAAAATGGTCTTTTGATTTTTTTGCATTCAGTTATTCATAAGCATGCATGAAAGCCTCAAATTTAACTATGCATCTGAATTCTAAGTGCATTTGAAATTCTAAAGAGTCTCAAATTTGTAAATGGTTATTTTTTAAACAAAAATAAATCCCTGGGAAAACTGCAAACCTCATTGCGATGTTTGGTATGACACAATGACTGCTTGACAATGGCATAAACAAAACTTACTGGTATTTGCTGACAAACTATAAAATTTGCAGATTTAAAAATAGGAATGAGCATATATTAAAAAGCAAGTCATTGGCCTGGGCTAGAGAGCTTACTGCTTTCTGCCATTGATAAAGTGCAGCAGCACCTTAGGAGAAGGATTGCATGAACTAAGTATTTTTACAGAACATAGCAAGACAGGCCCATGGAGCTTAGTGACACTAAATTCTAACATAGTATAAATATTTAACAACCTCTGCTTCCAAGAAAATTCAGGCCACATGAAACATAGATTAGGATTGTGTGTCATGAGCATATTCCAGTATTAGCATTAATGAGATCTAAACTGGCCAGCCAAAATAACAAAATAGTTGCTAGAAAACAGCAGCTAAGCTATCTTCCATGCTGTCTTCATTTGTCTTATGATGGTCTGAGTCCAAGCTGCAGTCAGTGATACTTACCCAAAAGTCACAGAAGATTAGTAAGGCAGGTGCACTGGTCCACAGTACTGGGCTGAAAGATAAAGTGGAATTCATTTAATCTGTTAATCAGGATTCTAACATTCAAATGCCCTATCCTGAAGCTTTTCAAACTGACATTGTGTTGAATGATAAAGTTAATATCAGTTGACAGTTTGCCAGAAGCCATTAATTTAAACTCACAGTTTTGTTTCAGAGCTTGTTAATTTTGTTGTGGCCTTAGAAGAGGAAGAATCCAAGTAAAGAATCACCATGTTCCCCATTCTTTCTTTTTTTTTTTTCTAAGGAGAAAGGTCATTTGCAAAATTTACTCCCCACACACTTTTATTTTAGAAGTAAAAATGAAATTAGACCTTTGTTTATACAATACTCCGCAATGGTCCTGGATTTGTTTTTGAAAGTTGGTAAACTCTCCTTCCAATATAAATTGAATAAATAGGTACAGCTGAGTAAATGGACAGAGTTAGGCTGTAAGTCATATGTTTTCACTTTAAAATTACATGTAGAGGAACACAGAGAAAGGAAGCAAAGAAGAAAAAGTGTACAGAGAAGAGTTCACTGTTTTCAAGATTAAGAAAATAAAATTACAAAAGATTTGATGCCCACCACATGTTGTCCTCACAGAGCAGATGCTGTGGTCAGCTATGGCTGGCTTACTCACACCAGTGGCCTTTGATGCAAAGCACACATCTTACTAAGTAGTGCTTGTGTGCCTCTTCCTTTGGAAGTATTCTGTATCTCACATTGCATCAGCTAGATGGGTTGTTGGTCAAAACGTGGAATAGGTACACAAAAGCCACTACCAAAATGCAGCTGCAATGCTTCCATACTAAAGCACTCTGATCAAAAACATTTCCTTTCTCTTTAAAATAAAGAATATCTCTAGTCCTATGTAGCAAGCAGCATCTGTAAGTCTTCAGAGAAGAAATCCAGTAATTCTAGTTAATTCTATTATTTCCCTACCAAAAGCACGTATTAGACTGTAAGCCAATCCCTTTGTGTACATGAAATAATTAAGGTGCTGCAACGAACTAAATGGTTTCCACAAAAATAAAAGGCAATTCTGTGTAGTCAAAAGGGATTTTATATGCTTTTGTTAAACTGTGAAGAATAAAACAGGCATAATTTTCTTAATATTGGATTTTCCCCCTTGATAATAGGAAATATTAAATATATATAAATCTTTATACATATGAAATATAAAAGGAAATATATGGGAATATGAAAAATCCAGTACAATGGCTTTGTGGAACCTGAAAACAAACAGATGTCTGCCTCATCTTGAAAAATCACTTATGTACTCTTCTGCTGGAAAGAAGCTGCGTAGGCTAATTTGCAAGGAATTTTTGCCATCCCTGAAAGAGGACCATGGAAACAGCTTCTGTATCTGCTCTGAAAACTATTGAAGATACCATGACAGTAGAAAGACATACTTCTTTCCTTAGCATATACACAAAGCTGCTAAACCAAACTATTTTGTTTCTTCTCTGTATTTTATGTCATAGAGTTACAGCATTTGGGACCTGCCTGTAATAGGAATTTGATCGGCTTTCACCAACACTTTTCTACAGTATTTACAGTAATCCTTGTTGAATTATTTTCATCCACATTCCACATGAATGCTTTCCCTTTCCTGCTTGTTTGCTCTAGGCAAACACAGAGAGCAGACTTACACTCTGAGATCCAGTTCTCACTTTTATTTAACAGATCAAACATATTTTCCATATTACGTTGTTCATTACATCTCAATATTTGGTCATAGACCCAGCCACAGATCTAATCACTGCAAGACAGAACTGATATAATATATGCAAACCATTTCCAAAATATACAGTTAAAATGCTGCTAAAAATATTTTTTTTCTGCATAGGGAAATTTCTTGAATAAGCAAATGGGGATCCTTCCCATTACGCGTAGCCGAAGTCCAGGATGCTCTCAGACTCATTTTTTTTATCATTTGGGGCTTTATACTCTTAAGCCACTGAAATGCCCAGTTGGAAGACAGGCAGCACAGTTCTCAAAGCAAATATTGTACTGCTGCTGATTTGCAAAAATGAAGCTTCTACCTCACCAGGAGTGAGAGGTGGCAGCTCCACGCTTTGTAACGGGGACTCCGTGGAAACTTCTCACTGAATCCACAGGGGAGCTGCTCTGTGAGCCTGCAAGCTCCCAAAAGAGAAAGGATGACAGACAAGTAGAAAACATAGTGAACAATGGTTGCTTTATGAATATCCCTGTTCACTACAGTCATGATATATATCTGTATATCATATATACATATATATTTTGTTCTCCAGTGACCAAAAAGCTCTGAAAGCTCCTTTAGACTAGCTGAATTAGTGAGTTACAAGCACCAGTTCATTTATCCTCCATGCACTATCTTTCAGAACATAGTAACAGTTACATTGATACACTAAGTTTCAGCCTAGGTAATTTTCTGGAATTCTTCTAAAAGTCAGGATCTTTCACCACCATTTTCCCCTCTGCCTTCTATTTGACCTCCAATGAAACCTTCAAACATGGTATCAAAACCCAGAATGGTGGTATCTTAAAGCAAAACCATTTCTCCATTTCTAGCAAAAATAAACATGAATCATGTAATCGTAGAATGGTTTGGGTTGGAATGGGCCTTAAAGATCATCTAGTTCCAACACCCCTTCTGGACCTGGATTTCTGTTTTGACTTTTTATTTTTTGCTAGCCTTCAAAAAGAGAAATATTTAGAGCAGGTAGCCTGTGTTAAGTCTACGTGTAATCAGATTTCTATAAATATCTGCCTTTCACTGAGATGCTAGCTCTTACTTGAAGAAAATGTAGTTACTCCCAAGTAGAGGGTTATGTATGTGAACAACTGATCTCCAAATCATCATTATACACATATACTAGTGAAGAAATGTGTTTGTACATAAGCTTTCAATCTTTAACTATATTCTGGGACTTGATGACATTTGGTAATCAGCAGGTTTCATGGGATGTCTGAATGCGACATTGAGCATACAGGGTCCATCCCTCCATACATTATAACAGCTTCTTATACATCCAGAAGGACCCTATCCCAGCACAACCATTGTGCAAATGAGAGTGAACAGGTGGGCTTCACTTGACTTTAATTACTTTAGCATCCATTAGTCAGTGGAGAAAAATAAGGTCTGCATTGTGGACATCAGAAGTCAGGCAAGAAGAATTCCATCCAGCCTGACTTCCCCACTCAGGATCAGTGCACGTGCCTGGCCATCAGCTTTTTCAGAAGGTGGGACTGTGGCACAGACTGAGCTGGGCAAGGGCTAGGGACATTGCCGTAGTGTCAAGAGTTTGGCAGGACAAAGACTTTCCACTCACTAAATCTGAGATCAGGAAGTGTCCTGGTTTCAGCTTAATTCAGAATTCATTTTCTTCCTAGTAGCTGCTCTAGTGCTGTGTTTTTGGACTTAGTATGAGAACAATGCTGATAACATGCTGATGTTTTAGTTGTTGCTAAATAATGCTTACACTAGTCAAGGACTTTTTTAGCTTCCCATGCTCTGCCAGGTGCACAAGAAGCTGGGAGGGGGCACAGCCAGGACAGCTGACCCAAACTGGCCAAAGGGCTATTCCATACCACCTGATGTCACGCTCAGTATAGAAACTGGGAGAGTTGGCAGGGGGGCAGCGATCGCTGCTTGGGTACGGGCTGGGCATGGGTCAGTGGGTGGTGAGCAATTGCATTGTGCATCACTTGTTTTGTATATTCTTTTATCATTGCTATTATTATTATTTTCCCTTTCTCTACTAACCCATTAAACTGCCTTTATCTCAACCCGTGGGTTTTAGGGTTTTTTGGTTCTCTTCCCCATTCCACCAGGGCAGGGGGAGGGTGAGCCAGCAGCTGTGTGGTGCTTGGTTGCCGATTGGGGTTAAACCACAATGGGAAGGAACTAGGTGATTTAAGAATTCATTTCCTTCCTCCTGAAGGACGACGTGTACCTCAGGTACACCTCTAATCAGGTACAGTTAAAAAGTATGTTTCCTCCTTCCTACCTCGCATATATCTCTCTTTGCTACGACAAGGCAAAGTGACAAGCTATACCTCTGACTGAGGGAAGAGCATCACTCCAGAATAAAGCCCCACCATTTACTTTTATGCCATCAAGGATCTAATATTAGAAGGACAGGATCGTTCATTATATGTGCTGCTAAAGTGGTTCCGGTGATGTGCTACCCTGCACAAACAAGGATAGCTGCTACAAATAGAAACTGTACTCATATATAAAGCCTACACCCCCAAAATGCCAGGAAGCATCAGTTTGGTTCAAATTCCAGCAGCTTTTGCTTGACTGATATTCAACACCGGGAGTGCTGAAACAGTACAGCAGGGACGCAGCATATACATTTTATAATGAGCAATACTGGAGATCCACAAGTTCAAAACATTGGGCCCAAAATATACCAGGAGAGGATCAGAACAACATATGAAACTGTCAGTCCCAAAGGATGCTCTGCCTTTGGCTCACCCAACGTCAGGGTGACCTGGAAAACAGCAGCTGAACCTACAGAACTGTCATTTTTGTTAATGAGGACAAGTACTAAAAGCTACATATTTGTTTAGCAGGAAACCAAGCAACATGAGCAAGAATTTGGCAGAATTAGAGTAAACTATACCTGGCAGGTCAGCCAACATGATAACCACAACCAGCGTCTGATAACGGCCACTTCAGGGGGCTGGCAGCAGGTGGCTGTCCCTTGGGCCTGAGCTGAGACAGTTCCTATTTCATGGCACTGGCTATAGAAAGCTCACTGAAAATGGTGCTGTTTGTTTTCTGGTGGCCACTCCAGGAAAATGGACAAATACTTGAGTAGCCAGGTGCTACTTGAGCCTTGAAACTGGAGACACATAGAGGTTACCTCAATATGTGTCATCCTGTGAGAATTAGAATAAATTTTAAAATGTCTAGAACCAAGTTCAATTTTGAGGGGAACAGGAAACTGAATTATTGGACACAGAATAAGTGCGAACTAATTTGTTTTTATAGAAATAAAATGCTGATTCATAGCAACAGCACTGGAGAGAAAAAAACAAATGTACTTTAGAAAAAAATGTGCCCAGGACACCCACTGGGGAACTCAGAAGGTGTGACAATGGGGACTAAGGGAGACGACAACAGAACTACAGATTGAGGAAGTGAGAGTTCAAATGAACTTCAGGTACACACTTACCAACCAACATGCAAGTAATATATCAGTGCTTTTCATTGTGGGGTTCTCAAGGGGGCTTAGACCTCAAACTGCATCTGAAGAGGTTCTTGGCTTCTACCTGCAACACCCACAGCCACTTCAGGGACCTCACCCAACAGATATTTCTTGTGGCATCAACACATTAGGCCTGACCATGTCTACAAGAACAGTATTAAAATAGTTATCTTGGTGCATTTCTCAGTGCTGCTCTCTGCGGTTGTCACCTGAGGTCAAGCTGGAGCTCACTTGGCTGTTGCTGTAGCAGTGCCGGCCTTCAGCCTCAGGTCTGCTCTGGCTCCAAGGCTTGCAGGCAGCCCATAGAGCTCAGGCCATGCATTTACTCCTCTGTCTGGCCACTGCAAACTGATGCATGGATTCCACCTTCTTCTGCTGCTCCAATACAAAAGCCAGTTTAAATATTTACCTATCACACCCTCTTGTATCATGTGTCTCAGGCTCTAACTACTGTCAACTATCTTTTTGCCCTTTCATTTCACATTATCAATTTACTTTTGTTTGTTAGTCACAGAAAAAGGTCACACAAGATGGAACATGACTGGTTTAAAAAGTGGCTGGAAAATACTAAAAATTCTGCTGATGTACAGCTGATGAAACTTTCCAGATTTGTCAGGTTTCTGCATAGGAAATATTACTGTGCTGAACTAAGACTTTACTAAAATCAAATCAGTGTTCAGCTGGTGGAAGCTGACTTTTCTTTATAGCATCCAAATCCTTTTTTAAAAAGCCCAGACAGCAAGAATTTCTATGTCGCAGTAGACTGGGACACTTTTTCAGTAGCTCTCCTTGGGACAAAGCCCTCAAGTCCCAAGAAACTCACAGCCCTGTATTGGTGTGTGTCCACACTTACTCAGTACTGAACAGCCATGTTAAACAACTGAATGTACACTTTTACAGGAAAGCACTCTGAAGTTTCAAAAGTTAGTCTTCCCAGTTTAAACTCTGACCCCAAGATTAGTTTTGTGAATTGAGAAATAAACAGGTTGGTTTTACAAACAGATAGATCAGTAAAGTTACTACACAGAAACTCAAGTTTGCTGTCTCTGTTTTACATTAAAGAAACATTGTAAGTGAAAGAGATTGCAAATATCAGTGCCTTATTCTAAATATCCATCTCTCCATTCTGTTTTGCCCTGCATTAATTAACACACTGACAATCATATATTTTTCCTTGTCATATACTTCAGCTGTTGTGAAACCTGGATAAACACAGGTACCATGGCACTTGAAAAGGGAGAGTTACAGGAAAAGGACAGCTGCACCACTAATCTAAGCAATAGAAATCATCTGAAGAGCAGCAGTGAACCATGGAATGTATTTATTATCTCTCTTCACATCTCAAACTTTCTTCACATGGGATTGTAATAGAGTAATAGACGCAGAGATGAACAGATCAAGCAAAGAGAAGAATATCCAGTCTTCTGAGGAGCAGGTGAGGTCCATGGTTTGTTCAGCTTGGAGAAGAGAAGGTTGACAGGTGACCTCATCACAGTTTACAACTTCCTCAAGGGGGCCAGCAGACAGGGAGGTGCTGGTCTCCTGTCTGGTGACCAGGGGTAGAACACAAGGAAATGGAATGAAGCTGCATCGGAGAAGTTCAGATTGGATGTTAGGAAAAGGTTCTACACTGAGAAGGTGGTTGGTCACTGGAACAGGCTCCCCAGGGATGTGGTCATGGCACCAAGCCTGTCAGAGTTCAAGGAGTGTCTGGACGATGCTTTTAGTTGTATGGTTCAGTTTTAGGTTGTCCTGCAAGGAGCAGGGTGTTGGACTTGATGATCCTTATGGGTCCCTTCCAACTTGAGATATTCTATGAACCCATCTAAGTCTGCTAATCTCTGTGTGAAAATATCTCCTGTCATAACAACTACTGGGACTGCTCAGTACAAGCAACGCAGGCCACCTCCATCCAAACCTCACAGACTACAGCTTCCTTGGCAGCTTCTCAACAGACACATGTAGCCATGAAACTCCACAGCAAATGCCATATGAGAAGGGAATAGTTATTGTTATACAAGGGCGGTTTTCAGTTATGTGACGATATACGCAACTGTTGCTGTTTCCATTTCTCCCCACACATCATTGATGTTATTTGAATTAAACCCATGCTACTGATCTCTTCCTGAGAAGCTAATGGAGCAGATGTTATTTGGAACATACTAAATGGAAACATGGCATGTATTTTTTTAATGGACTATGCAGATTTTTGTGAGGCAGAACTGAGGAAATGAGCCTGTGGCTATTTCTGGCTTTGCTGGCAGGATGTTTTTAGCATAATGTTTACATACAGAAAAGCCAAGTGCTACAACTGCAAAGGCTAGCACAGCCTGGCATTCAGACAGTGCAGGCAGAGGGTTGAATGGGGAATACTGCAATAAACTGAGTGAACAGTGGATGTGGCCATGGTAAAAATCTATATTTTATTCCCATCCTTGCCAGAAATTACTTTTTTTCCAACCTGTACATTATGTAACTTGCAAAATGGGTAAAAGCTGCTTCCAAACTGGGAGTCAGAGGAATTTCAGCAAAATAAATGTTAGGAGTAGCACAGAATTATTGGTAGCAATTGGTAAATGACACCATTTTACAAGCCCTTGGTTCCCAGCCTACTGCAGTGTTTTTCTAAGACATAAGGTCTCCACTTCTCTTAAAGAGGTGGGGGAAAGCAGAAAGAAGCTCTTGTATAAAAGGCATATATCATGTGCAGTGCTCTGAAGGGCTACTGCACAGAGGCAACTGAAGGACTGTCATTAAGTCACCTGTATCTTATCATGTAGTACTGGGGAGATGCCTAATGTCTTCATTGGACCAATGAAGTTTTCTTCAAAACCTTGAAGAAAACAGATGGCCTTTAGGAGACGCAAGCCCTTTTAAGTCTGAAAGACAGGCATTAAACCTCAAGCCAAGCACCAAGTGAGAACAACAGCTTGGTACCACTGCTACAGGATCAAGAGAGAACTAAAGTAAAATTCACCAATAGAGTACCCAGGCAGTGTGGACTGGTTCTGTCACTGGTGATGGATCAGATAGACTGGCTTAGAGTGTAACACCATCAAACAGCTAACAAATGAGGTAGAAGGGACTTACCCTAAGTCATTATTTCCTATACAACTGTGTTTGAGGTAACTTAAGTGAGCCTCACTGGAATTATTTAATGAAATAAAATCTTCAGTTGTTAAAAATGGTAATAATAGCAATAACAGGATCAATGCAGACAGTGGTTGATTTCATAAAAGATTAATTTTCTGCTCATTCTGGCATAGCTCATAGAATAAGCTGAGCCAGCCAGTCTGAATTAAAACACCAAGTACTTGGGATAGGGCTCTTGCATGTGTGCATGAAAGATATTACACTTGAAAGGTAAAGCAAAAGTTTGGCAGTGGAACCAAGCCTTCAAACAGGTCAGTATAGTCGTGGTGAAGTCAATGGCAAAGTATGAAACTGCGATGTAAAGTGACGATGCAACATGAATTTAGGTAGGTAAAACAATTCAATTCTGGGTGAAGAACACAGCTTTTAAATACCTGAAAGTGTGGTAAAGCCTTCTTATTTTGCATCTTCTCCTATCAACAAGGGCTGGGAAGCTGTGTCCTGCCCTTTGTCTGGCCCAGTAACAGGCAAGTGTTTGATGTCAAGACACCTGACAGTGACTGTCATGTCAAACAGTCATTTGCTGGATTTTCTCCTGGCAATCACATTGCAGATAACTCTATTTTGCCATCTAATCACTGGCTACTGTGCTGAACCTCATTAATCTTAGCTTTCCCCAGATATAAGGTCACAGGTTTTTTGACTAGTCTCACAGACCAGCTCTGCCTTTGCTCTAGAATTCACTGTTTTGGGGCTAAAAAGGACTCTGAATTTCAGTACTCAGTGGATGAGCCAGTGATGTTAGTATCAAAGGTTTCCTCTTATGATCGTCCAGTGGCTGGGCAGAGGGTTGTGTGGCAAGGCACAGGCTGATCATGAAAATCAAAGGGTGTAATATCAGGCCTAATTCCACCTAGAGCCACAAAAAATGAGTCTGTCTCATTTATTTTGCTTTCAGTATTAATAAAGCCACAGCTCATTATGTAACCCATATGCCATGTCCTCAGTTGTACTCTTTAATGAAATCCTCTGAAGAGGGAAGCTTGATTTTCTCCTATTAAAAGTGGGAACTCTTCTTCTTTTGCTAAAATCCCTTTTTTCCTCTTTTGCTAATTTCCATTTGGTCATACTCTCCTCAAACCCACTTCTTACTCTTCAGTCAAAAATGTAACTTAAGACTTTCCAAAAGGGCATGGCCATGGGGGAGGGGAGAGTTGACAGGAACAAGAAGTTATTTTCTTCAGCATTTCATGATCATTTTTTAAGTACTTCTTTTGATTTCTCTTCCTTACACCCATGTAACTTCCCTGCGTAAGCAAGAACAGATGTTGCAACAAGCAGAGTTCACTCTTGGACCCTGAGATCTCATTGCTTCTTTTCTCTGGTTCATGTTTGGGTTCAGACTGAAAACCCTACAAAAACGCATGGGGGTAGGGAGAGATGTGAGGCGGGGGAAGAATCTAATTTTTGGAAAGTCTTCCCTAGCAAACTGTCCTGGTTTCAGCTGTTTACACTAGTCAAGGACTTTTCAGCTTCCAATGCACCTGGCAGAGGTGCACAAGAAGCTGGGAGGGAACGAACGCAGGCAGGACAGCTGACCCAAATTAGCCCCAGGGCTATTCCATACCACCTGATGTCAGGCTCAGTATAGAAACTGGGGGAGTTGGCCGGGGGAAGCAGTGATTGCTGCTCGGGGACAGGCTGGGCATTGGGTGGTGAGCAATTGCATTGTGCATCCCTTGTTTTTGTGTATTCTTTTATTGTTATTATTATTTTCTCCTTCTCTGCTGTCCTATTAAACTGCCTTTATCTCAACCCATGGGTTTTAGGTTCTTTTATTTTTTTTTCCTGGTTCTCTCCCCCATTCCACCGGGTCGGGGGGAGGGTGAGCGAGTGGCTGTGTGGTGCTTGGTTGCCGATTGGGGTTAAACCACAACACAAACCCTCCACAAATTCCACTTGTCTCACTTTATTTGTGAATGTCTCAGACTCAGAAGCTGAAGACATCTGAAATGTGCTCAGATACCACACTGAGCGGCATCATATCAGAGTACCCAAGTGCATAAATTAGATGTCCTTCTCCAAGATTATTTTCAGAAGACATAACCTATTGCCATTCCTACTGTGCATAATGCGTTGCAGCAGATGACAGCCCCTTGTCCACATTAGCCCCATGCACAGACCCTCTGTAGAGAGCTGTCTTATAGATCTGCAAATCTTTCTTCCATACACACAAAAATTCTACTCACCAGCAATTAAAAAAAAAAAAAAAACTAACCCAAAAATCTGTTGCAATACTATCACTCCCCTTCTTGCCCTGTTTTTTTCCTATCATTTTTACCTTTCTTTTTGCAAGACTCTGCTCAAGCTGCCTCTGCTGCCCCTTGACCACACTCCTGTTTCTGCCCAGTGTGGGGGACGTCCCCTGCTCTGGTCCCAGCCACCCTCTCCCAGCACCCTGCCCTCATCACACCCAGCTGTCTGGAGGCAGGGTGGGGAGGGCAGGTGCAAACCAGCTGCTGGTATCTGCAACAAACAGCTGGCAAGGGCTGAGGAACTTGTTGAGAGCAGCTGGTGGCCATGGTGTGCAGAGCTGCTGGCGGGGACCATAGCTGCCTCTGATAGGGTTTGAAAACCGAGCCCTGCCCCAAGGAAAGCAGTGCTCCTGGACAGCCGGCCTCTCCCACTGCCACCTGCTGGGGCTGCCAGGACACCCCGGCTGCTCCTACAGGAGCAGGATAGAGGCCTTCTGAAAGCTAAGCAACAGACACACTAAAGAAAGCTGGCTGGGATGCTTTCAGATGAGCTGCCTACGGGCTCCCATAACATGTCTCTGCGGCTAGCATAGGGTCCTGTGAATATCTCCTACAACTCCCTTCTCAATGCTGTTTTTTCTCTCTGTGTTGCTTACAGCCAGCACCATGTAGCCCCATCTGGCTGCGGGAAGAAAGTGTTGTCATCCTCCCACGGGCTTCCCATCCCCATGCTCCCTTTTGTGCTGCTGAGTGAGCAGTGCTGCCAGTGACATGCAAATGACAACGTTGGGTCATTGCCCCTACCAGAATCGACTCATGCTCACTAGGCGAACCCACTCCAAGAGCTGCAAGAAAGCAAAACGAACAAGAAAACCAATGCAATTACAGACATTATATCTCAGCACATAATTCTGAACTTTTTATAGCCCTTTGTCTGGCCTGGTTTTGTTTGTTCAAAGGACCTTTCCCCAGGGAGAATACTTCTCAGCCAAATACCCTGTCAAAATTTTTTCTCAGCAGCCACAGCTTTCCACTTGGTTCTTTTCCTCTTTATGAAGAATTCTTTTGCTATACCTAAAGTGCACCTCCCTGGTCTTCTGCACATATACATCTTAACATACTTGTCGATTTCAGATGTCTATCCATCTTAACCACCCAAATATCTTGTTTTCTAACAACTAATGTATGAGAATTGACTTTCTAAATGTTGATACTAAATATAATTCTCTTACACATTTAAGCTCCTTAGAACATGGATTCTTTGTTTACATACATCCCCTGTTAAAAAGGGAAAAAAAAAATCAATATTTAACAGATGCAGAAGGGTACCTTGGAAACTAATATTCTATAAAAAGAGCACTTTCTCAGAAGGGAGAAAACACTGGAGATTAGAGCGGGCAGCTCTCCATTGTGTGGCCACTTACTGTCATAGAATCCAGCAAGAGACGGCTCCTGCCATTTCCTTTTGATTTCTCTGTGTAAATCTGCTCTCACCTAAAGCTTGACCACATGACTGTACATACCCACATTAAACTGATTATTTCTGTCTGAGCTGTGTGTAGAAGAGGCAGTCTTAACTTCCACATAAAAAATGTTCCTCCTGGAAATACCCCTATTCACTGCAGAAGGAGATGCATTTCACATCCCTAGCAGACCCCTGTATTTTCTGTTAACTTCTTGATGATAACCAGGCAAAAGACAGTCCAGCCTAAACATCTGTGTTAGAAGTTGATTAAAATGTCCAGATAAGGTAGCCAGACACACAGATTAACCTAAAAATCTACAGGTTTCAGATACTGTAGATCAGATTAAAATCTTACCATTCCTAAGCAATATCAGTCACTTGCCACAAACCACGTTCACAAATTCACTGGAGTAACCTAGAAATAGTTTGTAGTTAACCAAACTTCATCATAATACAAAGGGGTAAGAGACAATTCATACCCTGTAAAGTTGCTGGTCCCCACAGGTAGAGTGCAAGCACAGAAAGCAAGAGTAGCTGGGTTTGCACAGGGGAATAAATAGATTTGCAGAGATTTCTCCTAGGGATAACTAGGCCTCCTTCTTCCTGCAGGTACAGCATGTATCTGGAGAAAAGTGGTGCATCTTGAGGGTGGGACTATGAGTGAGTTGGATTAGTAAAAGTACTGATCATCCTGCTGGCTGATGCAGCAAGCTATCTCTGCAGTCCCCTTGGATCACGAGAAGTATGGCTCTATTTCCTCCTTTCCCTAACCCCACAGCTGTTGGGTCAAAGGATGCTTTAAATCCACTAATCAAGCAAAATTTTATAGCAAAACCCAATCAGATGCATTTTATTAATTTCTTGCAGAAGATGCTGACATCATACAAATGCAGGTTTATAGTTATTTATTTGGAAAATTAAGCTATACTAGAACAAAGCAGATAAATCAGTCAGATCAAGTATGTGAACAGTTGTAAAATTTCAAGAAGGAAAGACTTTTTATAGCATGGACATGACCCAAAATGATTTAGAAAGTCTTATTAAAAGAAACAGGATGCAGCATTTCAAATGTTTCACCATCTCTAGGTTTGGGATAAAGGTTTCAGGAACTCACAAGATTAAGCTGTTCACATTGTTGGTTGCACGTCATCTCTGAAGCCACAAGGAAGTACCTATCATCACTTTATTTGATTTTCCCTCTCAGGTTTGTGGTATGCTGTTGGATTGCACACAAGAATGGAGTCCAGAAACTCCCAGTTTAGGATTTTGTGTATGACCTTGTACAAGTCACAAGCATTTCTGAACAACCCAGAGATCCTCACACCTAAAAGTTACAGGGCAGCATCCTGCTATGCTGAGTGGCATACAAACAAGGACTGTTTTGAAAAGCTCACAAAACGAGTAACATAAGAAACAGCCCTTGCAAGCACACAGCCAAGGTACTCCATCAAAGAGCAAGACCATTATGGCCAGCAGGACACCCAATGGTCTCAAAGGAGTAACTAGCAAGAAACTTCTCAGTAAAGCTAGGGTGAAAGGATTCTAGGAGAAAAGGGAATGGGAAGGCAAGCCAAGGGAAACAGAAAGTGCTTGTGCCATTTTTGTCAGCTTTGATGAAAAGCAGTGAAGGCTGTGGGAACACTTACAGGGTGACTAGAAGAGTCTTAGTAGTACCCCAAGAAATACCCCTTTTTGATGTTATTTTTGACGGGCATTATTTTGATTCAAACCTTGTCCATACTATCACTTGTTACATTGTCATTATCTACTATATCATCATATACAATCTACCCTTCTAACTTCACTTTTACATCTGTCTTTTTGAAATGTATGCACTCTTCAACAGCTGACTCAGGCAATGTGGCTATTCTAACATGTTTCTCTTATCCCTCTGAAACCTGCTTGCACCTGTGACACCAGGAGTTCTTTATTTTTTTTTTTTTCCATTTAGTGGATTTTCATATTTGTGTATATTAAATCTAAGCATTGAGACTATAAAAGGTCTGCTGAGTTTGCTTTTCTGTTTTCAAGGTTAGAGATCTCTTTGCCAGTTGTGCTAGCCTGAGTCCCAAAAGCCTGAAATCTGGTTATTTAAGGGGAGACCACAGAAATGTGAGATACCTTTCCTCTTCCCAATGGTCAGTATCACAAAGCTTCTCTAAAAATTCAAACCTGGATACTGTCTTCATAGCTTTGTCAAACTTTGGCCCTGCTTCTCTATGGAACAAGAGGATTCTTCAGAGGACCAATGAGCTTCCATTTCTTTGAGTAACTTTGCCAACTCAGGTACTTATCTTTCATCTATTTCAGTGAGAATTTGGGAGTACCATCTGCCCTCATTTGAAAGCCAACCAATACATTTTCTTCCAGAATCCTTTCCAGCCTTGTGTGCATCCGCAGCACATGCTTTTGTTCTCTGCATCTATTTAGTGCAGGCCTAGCATATCACAGTCATTGACAGCATTGTCACTTGATTTATAAAAAGTAATATTCTTTGTGTTCAAGCAAATTTCATGTTCTTCTCTAATGGCTTTCTGTCTGCCCTCAGATCATTCCGTCTTATCATCTCTCTTGGTGTAACAGTTACCTGAGTAGTATCTGTGGTGTTCTTTACACTCCAGTCTCAGACTACGTAAGCTATTCCATCTTCTTTTTCTGCTGTGGCTGGTTTCCTTTTTTCCTTTGTCACCTATCTTTTCTCTGTTTTTTCCTGTCATTCTTCTGCACAACAAAACTATCTATTAATCTTCTTTCCCTTCAGTAGGCAAACTTTGTCTTCTTCCTGTAATCATGTTTTGCCATATGCAACTCTCCTTAGCTAGCTGTCTGACTTCTGCATCTTGTTTGGAGGATGACTTAGCTTGACTGCAGACCCTCTTCTAAACTCCATGAAATCCACTGTCCTAGCACTTCCTGCATCCACTACTGGAGCACCTCTTGCCTAAGAAATGTGTATTATGTACCCACTTCAGAAGAATGTAGACCTCATGGATGCTGCCTTTTTATTTTTTTTTTTCCCCAAGATCCACTCCATTTGTCTCAGTAGCCACATCCCTTTCTCTTCTTAATTCCTGCTCTTAAAGTAGAAAATCCCACAAACCATTTCTTAGACTTAGACTTAGATACTTAATTCCATTTCCTATTTTCTGTATGGTATTTCATTAAAAATACATAATCCGAATTCCTGTACAGCAAAATGGCAATTATACAAGAAACATTCCTTTTAATGTTGCAGCTGAACATTCAGAGAAAATATCCACATTGATACAATTTATAAATACAGAGTTTATCACTAGCTTGCCACTGTTATGATACAGTAAAAATTATTTCTGAGACTTTTCATTCCTATGGCTTTCCTGCTCACAGGAAACATCTATGTGAATAGCTGTCAGAATAAAACCTTTGCCTTTCCAATTCTTACTCTCATTTGCTGCATAGCACTGTGTGTTGTTCACCTAACATGTTCCACACAAGAAGTTGCTGCAATTCAAGTTTCTTATCCACAGATATATTTTTCAGCCTTCTCTGACATTTTCCATTTTTCCTCCACGAAGCCTTTTATGAATTCACCAGCATTGCTCTATAAGGATATGTTATTTGTGTTGGATCTACTCCTTAACCTTACTTATTCGATTTTACCTTATCTGACATCTTGCTTCTCAGCCCACATACACGTATGCAAATCTGCTTAGAGCATTTCCCATTTCTTTATAATTTTTAGTTCCCACAATTGCCTATCTTCTACAGATTTATTCAACTCCCTATTCACTGCTGACATCTTGACACTAGCAAACAGCCGTTCACTGCAAATTTTTTCCCATGACTTAACTTGGGAATCAGTTTTTCCCCATTTCCTTTGTCTGCCTGTAAGTTTAAGCACTGAGGGTTTTCCTCTGCAGCAGGCACACTGGTCTAAGCAAACTGAATTAGCCTTTCTCACATCCCTCACCCTAGTGATTCTTCCAGCCCAGAAACCACGAGGAAGCTCATCCAGGCAGTAGATCCTGGCACAAACCCTCCTCTGCTGAGGCAAAAAAATCCTGAAATTAATTGAATCAAATGACTTTGAAGCCCCCAGTAATAATCACCATACATGGAAGGACCTCATCAGTATCTCCACTCTTTCACAGTTTATTTCTTTCAGACTCCTCAGATTAATACCATCTGCTCCTGGTAATTCACTGCATTTGTCTTTCTCAAGTTGCTTCATAACTTCCTCCTGAGAGAGTGCAATCTCTCTTAAGGCCAACGTCTGATTTCCCATAGGAAATGCCCTCTGAATAGCACCTTCCATGGAAAACACAGATGCAGGAAATTTCTTTGACTTCACTCTTAGCTAAGCCTCCTTTCCAGCTGACTCCTCATTGCCTAATGGTGCACAGTCACTTGTGCAGTTTTCTAAACACTAACAGGTACCTGTGAGTTTCTTGTGGCTGGGTGGGTTTTTTTTTTAATTTTTGTATTAGATTAATTTTTTAAATATCTTTATAGTTTAGACAAAACTTTCCTGTATTTATATGGCACAAAGTCTCTTTATAGTCTCAATGTTTCTTTATAGTGTTTATCCCAAACATTTATCTGGATAGAATGTTTCAGGCAAAGAATGACTAAGAATCCAAATACATATTTTCCTCATTTTTACCCATTTTTCTTTATGTTCACAGCCATTATGTCCCCGTGGAAGAATTTCTATTGATTAGAAGCAAGTCAAGCCTTCTACATTCCTCACTTCAATTAGCTCTCACAGTCACATGATGAATCTTTTCCTTTTTCACAGTCTCCAAAATGAGTTATCAAATAATCAGTAACTTATGCTCTCAGTAAACTGCTCCAATTTGCCTTTCTGCAAAGCCCAAGAGGTGATGCACTAATTATGCATCTCCAGAGCTGCTGGTTTAGGAAGTATCTTACAAAGGAATGGCTTTGGCCAAGACAATAGTTTTGGGTTTGAATGTCATGTATGGATGCTGCTTGTTCAAACAGAACCAGTCATTATTTAAACCTGACTCAGGAAAATATGGAGAGGCATGCAAATTCTGCTGTCAAGCCAACAAAGTAAACAAACTAAGACACAATGAGATTAAAAGATGGGATAAAAGTCTGAGATCAAAGAATCCTCGTCAGAACCTCTTATGCACCAACAGTCACTTCTTATGCACAAGTAGAAAAACCAATCCCCAGAACAACCAGAATTGTTGGTTTCCAAGGGGTTTACAGCATCAAAAGCAATTCCTTATAAAACTGCTATAAACAATTTGGAAACTACTAAATGCTACATAGAACAGGTGTAGAGTACTTCCTGCAATGCTTTCCAATTAATAGGCAGCTGTATTCTGTACTTATGTTGTACAGCTACAGCAGATCCCACAGCAGTGAACCCTGTTCTCTAATTATGATGTGCCAAGTGGCTTAATCAGTTTGCAGTCTTTCCTTTTTAGGTAAATGAAAACAGGATTAAGTAAACAGTGTACAAAAGGTAGGAGGGTATCCTCTGAACAAAATAATTCAGAGCTAGGTAATGCTGAACTGCCATCAACATCTAATGACAATGTGGAAAGACTCAATCACAGAGTACTTTTGTGAGGTTTGGAAAGAAGAAATTGTGTAAAGATAATATATAATGAATACACTTTTGATAACACCACCTAATATCCATAGAATGCCTTTTCTACAGTTTCAGATATTATTTATAGTAATTTTTTCTACAGTTAAATATTTACATTTTTATAGTCAATTCTTGTAGAATCCTAGTAAATTCTCTAACACTGGAGTCACTTGTGTGACTGTATAATTTTACCAAATTCCTTGACTCACTGAGTTTCCATTGTTTTTCTCCAGACAGGTGGGGCTTAGAAAGATTATAAGGAAATTAATCTGCAGATTATATTAATGGTAGGGCCATACCAGTCAAGAAAGACAGAAGAAACTTTCTGGGAACCAGTCATGGCCTGATGTGCTAGTGACATTTATTTCTACCTACCACCATTTGAAAATTGACTCATGCTTTGAAGCATACAGGAATATTATGCCTTCAAACCTTTATTAAAATTATTCCCTAGAGAATTTCGGATATTTCTTTAAGAGCTTCCTACTCTGTATGAGACAATTTGTTAACTTTATCTACAAAGTTGTTGCAGGTTTTCCAGGTATTTCTCACCTTGTAGAATAGCTGCAGTTCATGCAACAAGAGGAAATACTTTTTCATGTCAATTTGATATGTACTGTCTTTCAGTTTGTAGTGGATTGACCCTGGCTGGATGCCAGGTGCCCACAAAAGCCACTCTATCACTCCCCCTCCTCAGCTGAACAGGGGAGAGAAAATACAATGAAAGGCTTGTGGGTTAAGATAAGGGCAGGGAGAAATCATTCTCCAATTACTGTCACGGGCAAACTAGACTCGACTTGGGGAAACTAGTTTAATTTATTACCAATCAAATCAGGGTAAGGTAATGAGAAAATAAAAATGAAATCTTAAAAGCATCTTCCCCCCACCCCTCCCTTCTTCTCGGGCTTAACTTTGCTCCCGATTTTCTCTACATCCTCCCCCTCTAGGGGCACAGGGGGATGGGGAACAGAGGTTGCAGTCAGTTCATCACACATCGTCTCTGCTAATCCTTCCTCCTCAAAGGGAGGACTCCTCACACTCTTTCTCTGCCCTAGCATGGGCTCCTCTCTCCACTGGTCCACAGGTCCTGCCAGGAGCCTGCTCCAGCGTGGGCTTACCCCAGGGTCACAGCCTTCTTCAGGCATCCACCTGCTGCGGCATGAGGTCCTCCATGGGCTGCAAATGGATATCTGCTCCACAGTTAACCTCCGTGGGCTGCAGAAGGACAACCTGCCTCACCATGGTCTTCACCACAGGCTGTAGGGGAATCTTTGCTCTGGCACATGGAGCACCTCCTCCCCCTCCTTCTTCACTGACCTTGGTGTCTGCAGAGTTGTTCCTCTCACAAATGCTCACTCTTCTTTTTGACTGCTGCTGCACAGGGCTTTCCCGCACCACCCTTCTTAAATCACAGAGGCGCTACCATTGTTGCTGATGGGCTTGGCCTTGGTCAGCAGTGGGACCATCTTGGAGCCAGCTGACATTGGTTCTATCGGACAGAGGGGAAGCTCCTAGCAGCTTCTCACAGAAACCACCTCTGTAGCACCCCCACTACCAAAACCTTGCTACAGAAACCCCATACACAATTTCATTGAGTCTACTCTTATTTCTGTATTTCGAGAACAGGTGTAAAAATAGTGCTTGTTCACCTTGCATTTATCAGTTATTTCTTAGTACATTTTTATTAAGGCTCTCCTCTCTCTTCTGCCCTAAAGAAAACAGGTCAGGTTATGAATTTACCATTTTCCTTTTCCTAAATGCTTGTCATGAATACATCCCTTCCTGATGAGATAACCTGAATTCAACATATTATATAGTATTGTTTCTCTTCTGAAATAACTACTGATTTATGTAGATGACTTTACACTACTTCAAGAATTATAATTTTTGCCTTTCTAAAATATTGCTGAGGTTGGGGTTTTACTGGTTTTGCACATTGGGTAGAAGTCATAATTATGTTCCCATAATAGTACCCAGGTGTCTTCTCTGAGTTAATTTAGAATTCAGCAAGGTGTATGACTAATTAAAACTTCATTTAAGAACCAGATACTCTTGAGGGCTGTGCATAAATGACTTTTTGACATTTTTAAACATATAGAAAAATGATCTGTGGGGCATGTCAGCTGCTCCACGCCTCTACTGTCTGATAACCAGTTAAAGATTTTAAAAGAATATCCTTCTCTATCTTAGACTTTCGACTGTATAGAATGCGGAACAGATAATAATTTTTTTGTGTGTTTGAAAAAAAAAAAGTGAAGAAGCCAACCCTCAATCTAATGTTAGTTGTTTTAACCATTGAGGCAAGTTTTACAAGACATGGGAAGAGATTATGCAATGTGGTTATCTAAAGCCAGACAGATCTTGGATACAATCGTCTGATTCTTTCTTGTAGACTCAGAAGATTACAAACCCTGCAGGTAACAAAACATGGCTCTGGAGCTGAAAAGGAATATGAAGTTATAAATAGAAATTCACTGTCAAACATTTCTTCAGCATCAGTGGAGATGAGACACAGACGGAGAGGAGATTAAATCTACAGGAGACCTGGGGTATATTAATTAAGTCTCTGACATTACAGAACACATGTCTGGGGTAAACATAACCAATCTCATCTTGGTGAATTGATTTTCTGATAATGTCTTGAAGACTAGTGGCCAGTATCTTTGATAAAAATCTTTACATCTACATTACTTAGTGAAATCAGGAAATAAGCATCACATTCTGGGCATTTATTAGATTTAGCTCAAATGCTAAATTCTTGCATGGCAAACAGCCACTTTCTCTAGAGTTACAGAACTTATTCCCTGTCAGATGGAAAAGCAACTGTGAAAAATCTTTACATAAGCCTGCTGGGACTCCATCAAAGCCAGGTGTTTTGGCAAGAAAGAATTCTTCATCTGATCTCCAAGTTTCCTAAAACATTACTGCCTTTTCTGATATTAGCTAGAAGAGACAGGAACTGTTGTTTAACTTACTGACTGAAATGGAAAACAGAGGTGTGCTGGGCACCATAACACCATGTTTTTATCATGTCTTTAAAAAGATTCAAACATAGATAAAACTAAGCAAAAGCTGTATTAAAATGATCTGAGTAAGTTTGCAAAGTCAAGTAGCAAAAATAAGGAAAATTGAGGCAGCCTTCACTCAATCCCCCTTATAGTCATCCATTACTCTACAGCGTCACTCTACGACAATAAACAACGCAGTCCCCATTATAATCAAAAAAAGTCTTCAGAAAATTTGGGAATAAAACCAATTTTCAGAATTAAAAGTTTAACTACCCATCCCACCAGGATACATACAGAGTCTTGACATGCATGCATATAAATGCCCATTGATAATTTCTTGTTTTGCACATTATTTCCCCAGCCCCTACGTACAAATGACCTTTTTTTTCCCAGCAGCCTAGTGTTTTTACTTTCTTTTGCATGCAGGTATGAACTGCTATAATTTTCCTCTCCTTACCCACTGATGCAGTGAAACTTTCTGCTCTTTTCACCTTTCCAACCTTGTTTCATCTCTAAGGATATATATGAAATCAATCACTAACGTAAAAATGACTTGTCTTATTGTACCTTAAAGAGCACTGCATCAGCAAAATGAGACAAAAAGAAAACTATTAAGAGATCTGAGTTCAGATCCTCTAAATCTAGAACCCCATCTTGGCAAATGTAACAGGAGGATGGGGCAGGAAAGGCATGGATGGAAGAAGTTGCGTGTGAGAAAAAGAAATAAGGAGCAAACTGTTGCATAGTAAGCTGAAATCTCAGCTCCTTCTTAGCTACTGTCTCCTGCTCCAAGACTTCTGCTTAAACACACAATAAAATATTCATTTTATAGTTACCTCTGACTTTTTCAGAATTCAATCATGAGCTTTTTATTCTCTTTTATAGCATCTACTGCAACAAGGTCCTGCTTTGTGGTTGGTGCTTCTGTGCACTACTTTATGGCAATAGCAAAAGCTTCCCATTTCAGATTTATTCCAGAGGATTTTTTAGCCAGTATAGGGAACATTATAATTTACTCTATGATACACAGGTGCTTCCCCTCAGCTCAACTTTACCTTGTAGTAGGCTCCATGGTCTGAGTGGAGTATACATGTGTATCATCATCAGAACAGACCATTAAGTATTTAATTTACACTTTAATATACACTGGGTAAGACTACACACTTTTTGGTATATAACCACTGAAAAGCTCCTCTGAGAAAAAATTCAGTTAGAACCAAGTGAGCTAGTTTTCATGAAAAGTCAGCATCAACCCAGAGTCATAGCAAAGCAACGTGTATTTGAGAGGAAGCCATCAGAAATCTTGAGAAGTTGGAACATGTAACTGAGCACTTCTTTTTTTCTGTGTTTGTATGTATTATTGATTCATAAGTAACCCAAGTGATGGTTGGAAAGGGTAAGCAGATGACTGCTCGGTTGTTCAAAGTATGAATTCAGTTAAAGTGTCATGGCACTATGCAGGTATTAAACACACAAACTGTTTTCTTTTCCAATCCCCAAATCTGTGCTGCAGGTATCTCTTCTGGCCATTTGTTCTATGTAGGCTGGATCATTAATAGCTAACATGAACTTCTAAAAGCCAATCTTTAAATTTTAATCAAAGAATTTTGCCAATCTGCTCAAGTAGAAAGACACATTATACATATAATATACACATATAAAATACATGTGTATGTATTAATATACACACATGTATAAGTATATATATATATTACTTGCAAAGGAGCAGCAGGTGCAATGAATAGAAGAATTATCCTTATTTACTTTTTAATAAATAAGGACTGGAAAACTTTAGGGAATTTGTTAAAGCAACACTGAACTCAGCAGGAGTATTTTACAGCTATGAGTGCAAGACCTTGTTGTGTTTTCCTTTCTACAGGGGTCATGCCCCTTATAGTGTTTTGTTTTTATAGCGCTTCAAAACTGACCAAACCAGAAACTAAATTAAACTCAGCTAAAACCATTGTGGTTAATCGAGGTGTGAAGAATGACATCATGAAAAACAGAGGTTTGACCAGTTTCCACATGAAACAATAATCAGCCATGGCTGACTCACAAAAGTCTGTCCATGTTCACCAGAAACTGCTGAAACTGTTTTCCGTATGGAACTTGTCTGGGGTTTTGTTGTTGTTGTTCTTTGTTTGTTTTCTTTTTTAAGGAATGAAGATTGAAAAATCCCAAGAAACACTTATCTATGCTTTTCCAAATCTCTTAGCATCCCAGGAAGTATTATAAAACTCAGTCTTCTCCTTTATGTTTGGAGATACAGGGGCAACCCAATCTGAAAAATTACTTTAACAGAAAGAAAAAGAAAAAAAAAAAAGAAAAAAAAGAAAAAAAAAGAAAAAAAAGAAAAAAGAAAAAAAGGAAGTGCTCATGAAGAAAATGCCTTTGGAAACCTAAGCCTTACAATAAATCAGATATACTTGAGTTTCTCAGTCATGAGGAGGTACACACATTCAAAGCCTAAAACTACACTTCAGTAACTGAAGCAAGTAGCTTCATATCTCAGCTTTAGGATTCAGATCAGCCCATAACCCAGTTCTTGTCACAAAACAATACAACAGCTAAAATGAATGGTGCCTTGATAATTTTATACTTTTTACGTGCAGAGGTCTCTCCTTTCCCTGAAACTATTTGTAACCCTCTTAAGTTTAGATCATTTATAGTCTCTGCCCTCAATGCCCAGTAGATATTATAAAAAATAAGCATGAAACAGATGACTACAAAATACGGTTTCTTTACTTTTCTGTAAGTGAGTTACAGTTGTGCTGTAAAAGTGCTGCTACCTTGTGTGACAGACAGTACTCGGGGGTTTTCCTTTCTTGTCCATAACTCCTTCATACTCCTGTAAGGAGACTGAGCCAGGTGGGACACCCAAGGAGAGCAAAAATTGCCACTGTGGGTCAGCATCCTAAGGCTTCAGCTGGCATGAGAGAAGCCACAGCCAGGAGGTGAGTCTGCTTGTCTTCAAGCATAGCAACAAAGTGCTGTGAGGGACAGACAGACTTCGAACTCCAAGATGACGGGAGGAGCTTTCCAAGGGACCAGCGATCACTCCACAGGTCTGACAGGAACACAGAAAGTCCCTGGGATGACTGAAAATGAGTTGTGAAGATAGGAACCCAGGGGCAAAAGGAGAGTTACCCACAAATCTTTGTTATTTCTGTTTGTATGACCCAATCACAGGAGTTTTCTTTCTTGGGAAGGCAGTTAATAAAACTGCAGCAGTGAACAAAACCTGGGTTTTCAGCATGCAAAAGCTTTCCAGTCTCTCAGAGGCATTAATTAATATTAAGGTCTGACCAAGCCTTACTTATCACCAGCCAAAACTTGCAACCAACATCAATTTGTGAGGTAAATAAAGCATTTCACAAGACTCACCTACCTGGCTGCTTCTGCAAACAGCCTCTAAAAGCACTAGTGAATATGATGGATATACAGATATATGAGACATGCATATCCCCTTCCCTAAAATAACCATTCCATATCTTCAATCTAATTACAGTTTCTGTTTTATTCGAATCTCTCCATACCAGTTCAGGAAAAAATATAGCAGAGAATAAAGCAGAAGAAAAGATATTTAAGGCAATGCCTTCAAAGTTATTTCCCCCACCAATAACTAAAACTTAATGCGTGATAGTTTCTAAGAACAAAATTTTGAATGGGGAGCTAAACAAGATTCTGAAAACAATATTTCAATCAAGGAGCTGAAAAGAAAAACATCATCCGCAAAGAGAGATTTAGCTCAAATCGAGACGTGAAAAGACCAAGAGTCCCTGGAGCTGTACGTTTTGTGACTCTCTAAACCCTGTCACCCTAAATAGCAGCATGAGGCTGAGGGTTACAGTTAGGGTTCAGAGAGACACAAAGTCTAGAGCTCCAGGGACACTGGCTCTGGACAAGGCGTGCCAAGGGGAGCAAGGCATTATACCAACACTACTGCCTACAAACCTTTAGAATCTTGGCCACCCATGGCCCTGTGGACCTCACCCTTCAGCCTCAAGGTGCCGTTAGGGTTAGGGTAAGAGTTCAGAGAGCCACAAAGCCTACAGATCCAGGGACACTGGGCTACAAAGGGAATGCCAAGGGGAGCACAATAACAGAAAAAAACACTGATGCTTCCACAGCTTCCAAACCTGGACAAGCCATGGTACTTGGACATAAGTCTAAACCCCAAGCTGCAATTAAGGTTAGGGATAGGGATAAGGTAGAATTAGGGTTAGGGTTAGGGCAAGGATTAGGGCTCAGAGAGCCACAAAGCCTACAGCTCCAGGGAAACTGGGGCTGGAAAAGGCATGCCAAGGGGAACACGGCACAGCACCAACACTGCTCCCTCTACAACTTCGTAAGATACACAATTCTTGATGCTGGGGAAATCAGCCTTAAGCTGCTCCTGCCAATAGGGTTAGGGTTAGGGTTCAGAGATCCACAAAGCCTACAGCTCCAGGGACACTGGGGCTACACAAAGCATGAAAAGGGAAGCAGAGCAAAGCACCAAAAATGTTACCAACAGACATTCCTGATGTGGACAACCAATGGTTCTGGGGAGTTCAGCCTCAGAACAAACATGCCATTAGGGTTAGGGTTAGGGTTAGGGCTAGGGTTAGGGTTAGGGTTAGGGTTAGGGTTAGGGTTAGGGTTAGGGTTCAGACAGCCTCAAATGTTACAGCTCCAGGGACACTGGGGCTGCACAAGGCATGCCAAGAGGAGTATGGCTCTGCACCAACATTGCTCCCTTCACGCCTTCCTAATCTCAACAACCCATGGTGCTGGGGACCTCAGCAAAAACCCAAAGCTTACATGAGGTTTGGGTTTTAGGGTTAGGGTTCATATAGCCACAAAGTGTTCAGCTCCAGGGATACTAGGGCTGCACAAGGCATGTCAAAGGGAGCACGGCAGCGCACCAACACTGCCTCCTCCACACCTTCATAAACTGGACCACCCATCACAATTGGGATGTCACCCCGAGCTTCAATGTGCTGGACCACCCATCACAATTGGGATGTCACCCTGAGCTTCAATGTGCCATCAGAGTTAGGGTTGGGCTTAGGGTTAGGGTTAGGGTTAGGTTTAGGTTTGGGGTTGGGGTTAGGGTTCAGAAAGCCACAAAGCCTAAAGCTTGAAGGACACTGAGGCTGGAAATGGTATGCCATGTGGAGCACAGCAGAGCAACAACACTGCTCCATCCACATAATTCTAACCTGGACAAGGCATGAGTTGGGGACTAAAGCCTCAGTCACAAACTGCCCTCAGGGTTAGGGTTAGTGTTCAGAGAGTCAAAAGCATACAGCTCTAGGGACACTAGGGCTGTACTAGGCATGCAAAGGTGAACACTGAACTGCATCAACACTTCTCCCTCAAAACCTTCCTAATCTGGACAACCCATGATACAGCGGCCATCAGCCACAGGTCTAAGCTGCCATTAGGGTTAGTGATAGGGTTCAGAGAGCCATAAAGCACCACAGCTCCTGGCACTCTGAGGCTGCAGAAAGCATGCCAAAGGGAGTATGGTACAGCAGCAACATTGTTTTTTCCACACATTCCTAAACTGGACAACACATAGTGCTGGGGAGCTCAGCTTCAGCCTCAAGCTGCCATTAGGGTTAGAGTTAGGGTTCAGGTAGCCACAAGCCTACAGCTTCAGGAACACGGGTTACACAATGCATGCCAAGAGGATCGCAGCACAGCACCATACCTACCCCCTCCACAACTTCCTCAGCTGGACCACCCTGAATATGATGTTAGGGTTTAGGGTTAGGTTATGGTTAGGATTAGGGTAAAATTAGGGTTAGTGTTAGGGTTCAGAGAGCCACAAAGCCTAAATGTCCAAGGATATTGGGATGGAAAAGCATGCAATGTAAAACACAGCACAGCACTTGAAAAACCATAGAGATTGGAATGTGAGCCTCAGCCGCAACGTGACTTTAGGGTCAGGGTTCAGAGAGCCACAAAGACTACAGCTCCAGGGACACTGGGGCTGCACAAGGCATTCCAAGGGGAGCACCGCACAGCACCAACACTGCTCCCTCCACACCTTTCTCAGCTGGACTACCTATGATGATGGGGAGCTCAACCTCAGCCCCAAACTGCCACTACAATTAGGGTTAGGGTAAGGGTTCAGACAGCCTCAAAGACTACAGCTACAGGGATACTGGGGCTGCACAAGGCATGCCAATGTAAGCAAGGCAGAGCACCAACACTGCTCCCTCAACAACTTTCTAAGCTGGAACACCCGTGAGCCTGGGGTCATCAGCCTCAGCCCCAAAATACCAATAGGGCTAGGGCTAGGGTTAGGGTTCAAAAGCAACAATGCTTATAGTTCCAGGGACACTGGAGCTACAAGCCCTGAGGTGGGAACTATAACCTAAGTCACAAACTTCCCTTAGGGTTAGGGTTAGCATTCTGAAAGCCACAAAACCTACATCTCCAGAGATACAGGGGCTGGAAAAAGCTTACCAAATGCAGCACAGCACTGCACCAATACTGCTCCCTCAACACCTTCCGAAACTGGTCTTCAGCGTGATCGCCATAGTGCTGTTAGAGTTACGATTAGGGTTAGGGTTAGGGTTATGGTTCTGAGACCCATAAAGCCTACAGCTCCATGGACACTGGGCCTGCACAAGGCATGCCAAGGGGAGTATGGCACTGCACCAACACTGCTCCATCAACACCTTCCGAATCTAGATAGCCTTCTGTAGTGGGGACATCAGCCTCAGGTCTAAGCTACCATTAGGTTTAGGGTTAGGGTCTAGAGAGCCACAAAGCCTACAGCTCCAGGGACACTTGTGCTGCACAAGGCATGCCAAGTGGATCACAACACTGAACCAACATTGCTGCTTCCATAGCTTTCTAATCTGTGTCACTGTCATGGATGTGCATTAAAAGTGTACTTGTCCTTCGCTTCGGTTAAAGAACTTGTTGTCACAAAACAGCCAAAACCACTCGACAGAACCGCATGAAAAATAGTTGTAAACCAATATCGATCAACACTCTGATAACGTCTAACACATTAGAGGTTTGAAGTGTCAGTCCGGGTATTGTTATTGTATGTTAATATTACAGCAGAATAATGATGCAAAGAGCACCACACACTCACAAGGTGGGGAAACTCACACCCTCATGTGTACCCAGAAGATATAATTGCTCATGCAGGGAGGGAGTGGTGGGCGAGGGCTCACTCAAGGATATATCCAGAATTAATCACTCACTAAAAGCAGGTAAAGGCACTCGAACACAGTAAGTTTCCTCAGGCAGCAGCCCAACCCAAGGGGAGACGTTTCAAACAACACACGAGGTGCTCTGAGAAGACCAGTCAATGGGGTCTCTGGGCAGGCCCCATTTATACCCTGGGTCGGAGCTGAGCTGTGGTCATAATTGTTTATAATCCAGAAGCTTCTCTGAGCCAAGGTGCCTCATTGGCTGTGGACCCTGTCTGTTGACCAAGGGGTCCCGCTTCCCCTGCTATCCCTGCCCAGGGGTGTATGTGCCTGGGGGCATGGCTGGCCATAAAAGGCATGAAAAGCCAGTGATCGCCATGTTAAAAGCCCCAGTCTTCATAGGGGGTGGGGAGCATACCTGTCACACAATCCACCCCTTGACCACAGTCATGATCTGAGATGTTTCTTTGGAGTGGTGGTACAGTCACCTCTTGCCTCCAAAGCTAAAAGGAGGCACAGTGTTGGTGAGTTTAACACCCACTGTGGATCATCATTCAAGTGTCTTTCATCTGTTACAATGTACCATTAACGATCAACCAGTCAACCTACAATAGACTATTAACCATTACAGTATCTGACATTACAGCAATAATTAACAATAACAAGGGGCGAACATATGAGCACCATCCTGGGGTGTTGGGACATCTCACATACAGATAGGGATCGTGGGGAAGTGTCAATTGCACGGGTTGGTTTTAGGGGCATGTTGGTGTCACAAGTGGGATTAAGGGACTGTACTTCATGGTGGATGTGGATTTCCTTATGGTGCTCTTAATGCAGCTTATAGTAATACAAATTACAACAGTCACAATTATGATCATTATCATCTATTGAAGGAGGGTAGTTAGCCACCCTGGCAAGGAAAGCCCAAACACATCAAAAACTTTCCCTAACCAATCAGTCCCTAGTGCAGTAGTGATTTCTTTTGTGTTTTAGCTATTTTCTTCATCTTATTCACCTGTTCTTGTAGTGGCACTGAGGCTTTTCGGATGTAGACGCATCAGTCATCTACCAATAGATTCAGCTTCCCACACAGACCTTTCTCCTTCACTAAGATTAAGTCCAACATGGCTCGGTTTTGATTAGTCATCTTGCTGTTTTCTTGTAACTGATGGCTTAAGAAGCCTGTGCTGTCATGCGTAGAGTTTATTAGCACCTCTAGCTGTAGGCTCAGCTCTTAAATAGTGTCTGTTTCGTACTGGAGTGATCCCCGTTCCAAAGATCGACTCTAACACCATCCAGTCCTTGTTGGAGCATTTTTCCACTCCTCCCTTACATCCTTTGGTACTCGATCCCACCATTGCTATGGTATGGGCCTTTCCCAAGAGATAGGACAGAGGGAAAGCATGGCTAACATGCAGGCCAGTTTTGGGATAGTCAGGTATAGCTGAGAATATAGGTGCCCATCAGAGCACTCCCACCCTAAGTTAGGAGGTGCAGAGACAAAAGGTGTTTGGCACGAGCCTGGAATAGTGGTGAGAGGGTGACAATAGTCTCTTTTATGGCAATTTAGGACAGAGGGATGTGAATAGCTGGTATTGCTGCATAAGCAGGCTTGTACCAAGGCTTCTTGGGCCAGTGGATATAGCCACAACAGGGGCATCTTATCTATATCCTTACACCCAATTTTCATTTGGCAGTCCCAGAGTGGAGATTCTCCTGTTGGGTGTGTCTTATCTTTTCCCTTGTACAAACTCAGTGCATAGATGTACCTGGCCCACATACAATTGAGCAAGCAGTCAAATGAGTTGTTATTACACACGCTAGGGCATTCGTTATTGTCTCTGTCAGGATGTTTGAAACACAAAGAAGCATTCAGTGGCTTGGTATACACTAGTGAGTGATCGTCAATGTCCCATAGAGCGCCACGTTCAGTGGTTCACCAGGGAAATTTGGGATAGGGCATAGTGCTGTTGAAGCTCCACCCCGTGGCTTTTTGGGATGGCTTGAGAATGTAATTGCATTTGGCATCCCATAATGAACTAGCATTTATCATACCAGTAACTAGCTATAAACTATATGGGTATAGCCTACATCCCCTATGTTTTCCCGGAACTTCCAGCTATAATTGTTATATTGACCCCATGTTAATTCAAGGGCTAGTGATATGTTGATGTCCTGTACAAAAATGGGTGAGGTGTCTTCCACTGACCCGGGGGTGGGTAAACAGACTGTTACTGATGTTAGGTTCATCATCTGCGCAAATACCACCATCATCTTTACCACTTCATTGCCATCCAGGCCCAAGTCATCCACATTAGCTGCTGTTGCCACCAATAGAAGCAGCAGAATGGCCCATTCCTCCATTGTCTTGTAAGAAAGTACAAAAAAAATTAAAAAATGGGGAAATCAGCCTCGGTCTCTTGGGTCTGGGCTTTCAGGTTAGCACCATGTTCTGATACTGTGGGTTTTTCCATTTTAATCTAGGGCCTCCTGAGCATACGGGCCTCTAGATTTTGCTAGGGTCATGGGTATAATGTCAATGGAAGGTAGTTTCACCATGACGGGCCGGCCTACATGTGTTCTTAGTGGAAACTGGTCCTTTCTATTATCTGGTGCAGGGTCACTGCCTATTGGTGGCTTTTCAGGGCAGAATGCCTTGATTTTGGGGTTTCTATAACTCCCCCAACGGTTATTGATAAGGATTGCTTGTGTTAGCTGTGTGTCCCAATTGAGTCACTAGACATCAGCATGCTTTTCAATCAGACCATTGGTCTGCTCAGCAATCCCATTGGCCTGCTCAGCAATCCCATTGGCCTGGGGATAATACAGCATATGGAACACCTCCTTTATACCTTTCCCTCTAACCCAATCTGAAACCACTGCGGCTCTAAAGTGTGATCTGTTATCACTATGAATGCTCTCAGGGGTGGGTAAAACAATGAACCATGCATGCAACATTCACATCATTTGGTCCCCAGTGGCAGCACTGAAGCTGGATGCACTGACAGCCCCCAAAATGACTTCTACTCCTACCAGGATGAACTCCTTTCCATGGGACGGTTTTAATGGCCTGACATAGTCAGTCTGTCAAGTGCTCCAAAGGGATTTGCCCTGTTTGATGTGCTGGGCCGGAGCTTCGTTAGGGTGGTCAGCTTTAAGCCTGATTTGGCATTGTGCATGCATTTACTAAATGTGCACATGGAAGGGATGCTAGTGACTGCAAACATGCCGGCATGATACTAATATGACAGTTTGTGGTTAGTGTGTGTGATATGTCATTAGCAAATGTCTCCTTTGGTACCATAAGAGGGAGCACTGCTGGTGCTGTGCCATACTCCCCTTGGTATGCCTTGTGCAGCCCCAGTGTCCATGGAGCTGTAGGCTTTGTGGCTTTCTGAACCCTAACCGTAATCCTAATGGCATCTCGTGCTGAGGCTGAGCTCCCCAGCACCATGGGTAGTCCAGCTGAGGAAGGTGTGTAGGGAGCAGTTTTGGTGCAGTGCCGTGCTGCCCCTGGTATGCCCTGTGCAACCCCAGTGTCCCTGGAGCTGTAGGCTTTGTGGATATGGTGCAATGAAATTCCAGAATTTAGGCACCTTCTTGGTTAGGATTTTAGTTTTGGCATTTTTTTAGGTCTCCTAAAATGCACTAGCAAGGTCCAAACAGAGAGTCAAGGCACAGTGAAAGTAGTTGGGCAAATGAGTACCTACAGCTTTGGGAAATCTCATTTGTTCTGGAGACCTTTGGTGGAGACATATGAATTTCTCACATCATTCTTTCAAAATACTGGCTGACTGAATGCTTAGGAAATCCTGTTAGTATTAAATAATCAGCACAAATCACCGAATTATGTTAGTTATTTGTACATATAACTTATTACATCTGAGGGTGCAAATTTACTTTAATCCTGAAATAAACATTTCAGCTACTGGTAGTTTGAATAGGCTCTATCTGATTGTTTGCTGAGTTCACAACACCTGACACCAAGAAATGTGGGCGAATTCTGCCACCAGGAAAATGTTACAGGAACATCATGGAGGAGTTCGGGATATAAACAGTATTGGGGACTGAAGCAGAGAAATTGGAAAGGATTATTCCCAAATAATGCTCACCTTGTAGATGTCTACATCTGAGCAAGTCATACAGCTAATGATTCATTTGACATCTTTCATGTGACCTAAGGATGAGAAGAGCCATGTCTTGTAGGTGCCTGTTTCTCTGCATTGCCTACAAATGCAGATCGCAGTGACAGGCTCCAATGTAGACACACATTTGGTGCCTGCTTCACTGCCAATCTGTGTTTGTCCATGAACCTGCCCCATGGAGCAGGCAGACCTTTCTCACTGCTGGGCCACAGAGCCTCCCCAGGGACCATCATGTGCCTCTACCTCTGGAGACCCCTCATTAAATCCGCAGAGCATCAGTTTATTTAGAAGCAGCTGCAACTGGTCAGTGCTTCTTCACTCTGACCTCCCCACAGCGAGGCAGCACAGCTTGCTGAACCATGCATTTATTCCTCATGCCCTGCCTCCTGTGGGTCTTTTTTTCTCCCTTGGCCAGGAGACCACAACTCCCACGCAGGCTGGGGTCAACGTATGGCTACGCTTTGAACCATTTAATAAATTCACTATCAAGGTGAAGAAAAGCTTGATTCTCTCATTTCCCAGTGCAATGCTCTCTGCCATGGTGACACCTGGGCCAGAGGTATGTTGTTGGCACCTTCCAGCATAAAAGAGAGCCTCTGCCTTGCTGACAGGGAACTGGAAGGTATTTCTGCCTTTCTGGACGCATGTGTTAGCTCCCCATGTGGTTCAGATGGGCTTGATCTGTTGGATCCCTTGGATGAAGTGGACAAAGTGCAGGAGAGATGGATGGCTTGTCAAAGGCCAGGGTTGGCCCTGCCACAGGCCAGGGAGAGGAATGCCTTGCTGCTGCTGGCGGGTGACTGGCAACACGGGTGTGTGCCAACTGCACTTCCCTCACCTCAGGCTAAGCAAAAGCACAAACGTGCATATATTCATAATGTTCAAACCAGACAACACAGTCACAAATGTTTATAAAAGATGTAGGCAGAAAAAAATAAAAGCAAAAATATGCTTAATCTGCTTATACTAAGGTAATATGAGAAAGTTCCCTCATTCCATTATTCAGTAGATTTGTTGTTTACCTCCTCATGACTGTCAGTTTCTGCCTTTGCCCATGCCTCTTTTTTGAATGGATAACTCAGTTTTTATAGCCAACAGGCCCTTTGAAACCTCCAAAAGGGTAAAGACTGGCTTCATCTTTCACACCTAAATGCTTATTTTTGTGCCTGAAGTAGGAGACAGTCTGCTCACCCTCATGAGCAGAATAAAGGTTGCTTCCCAACGACAGAAATGTTATATCAACCCCAGTCTGCTGTTGTGTTTTACTAGTAATTTATTTGATCAGTTACAGTGTATTAGTAGTTATATTAATAATATACTAATATTTTAAGGAGTACTACATGGAGACACCTGCTGTTCTTAACTGGTGAGTAAAGGACTGTGGCTAAACGGGGTCTGAACTTCTTGCCTCCTCCTTTCGGCAGCTTGTTGGTGTGACTCAGTGAGGAAACCATCTTTCATTGAACCCTGCATTCTCCAACATTTTGTCCTTAGAAACCTGCATGCTTGTAGCAAGCTGGCTGTATATAATTAATTATTAATATTTTGACTGAGCTCAGACAATACAGCAATCAATCAATCACAGTGAAGCAGCAATGGGTTTGGGGTGACTGGTCCTGAATCTCCACAGTGAAAGACGAGGGACATACCGTGCATGGATCTGATAAAGCAAGATGAGAATGGGGACATGAATCTCCATATTATAAACTTTGTAGGTGCTTGTGGATTTAGAAGATGAATTTGTTTCATTGGTTATTTATTTACTTTTGAGCAGAATGCTTCAACTACTTAGTTATTTTTCTTCCCTTTGTAACAAAGCCGTATTTTGTTGACGTGCTCATTTCATTATGAGATGGAAGTGGGTGCTCTGACCTGTCACACACCAGCAGATCACAAGACAGGGATTGCAGGTCTATTTTCGTTAAAGAACATTAGTGAGGGAAAACAATCCTTTGCTCAGAGTGGATTAAGGACCAAAATAGCTTTTGTCCACTGCTTCAGATTAGGCATGTAGACCAATTCACACCTTACAGAAGGTAGAAAAAAAGGGGCACAAAGGTAAAAGACATGCAAAGTTATGCAACTCTGAACAGACTTAAATGCTCCCAAGTCTGTCTTCTGTGGATCATGCTTCCAGAAAGGAGGATTTGCTGAAAGTCAGGGGAACAATTATTATCTAATTAATCCACCAGCTGAACAAAAGGGTAATAAAAAACAAAGGAAGGGAACAGAGGGAAAAGTTCCACTTGTTTTCAATGCAACACCTGGCAAACAAACAAACAAACAAACATTTAAACTAAAAGTCATCAAAGTAGCATGATTAATGCCAAGCTGAAGTGGATGGCAACCTACTGGCAGGAAGGATTTCAAAGACATGGATATTGTCAGTCTACCATCCTGGAGATAAAAATGCAGAGTCATTAATATTCAAGAACTTGCTTTTGAAGCTCTGGATCATTCACATCCCGTATACAGTTTTTCCATATAAAACCAACTGAGGCTGCTGGAGGAGGATTGATTTACATGGCAGGTTAGATAGAGGATGAAGTGGGCAAATGAATGGTGAGGATAACAAGAGTTTCTCAAATTTTAAGTTCCTGTATGTGAACAAAAAAAGGAACGTGCTGCTTAAGCTAGCAGAACAACAAAGCAAAGAATGAGAAGAAACCTCAAGTAGGAATGACTCAGCCTATAAACCTGAGGGCTCAGAGGAAAAGCAGAGACAAGGGAAACAGACATGAACTTAAGGAGGAAGAGATTTAAGCTGGATGACAGGAAAAAAATCCAACTCAAAATGTTACTGGGTTAAAGATCAGGCTGCCAAGGGAAATAGTTCAAGGTACAATTATCAAAGAATTTAACACTGGAACCAAAGACTATTGAGAGACTTACAACATTTCTATATGGGGTGGATTTACCCTGATAAAGCCAGTGGCCCAGACTAGACAGAGCTGTGATTCTTTCCAGCCAAATTTCTCCTATAAAAACCAGAGCGGAATTCCTTTTACTCATTTCCAGTAAATTAAACCACATCAAACTTAATCTTTTTTATTTAAATGCTGCAGTGTGTCTGTCCTCAGAGTATTTGTGCTGTGCCCCAGGTTTACAGGGTTATTGCAGGTTACAGCGTTGTCATCTGACACATGCACATCATCAGTGGTCAGGGCTGAAGCACTATTTCTGTAAACAGCAGTGAGCTAGGGCAAAAGAGCTTTCTGGTCGAAGTGCCAAAGAACAATGCCAGCTTCTGCAGCCATATGGCATGGGGACAAGCAGCAGGGTCAGCATTTCACAGTGTGTTGCCTGGTTTCCTTCTTCAGATTGACGAGCGTTAGCCAAGGACCTGTTCACATAGGCTTGCAAGGCAGTGCCACTTGCACAGTCAGCCTCTGGGGATTTTTTTTTTTAAAAGAATAATGTTAAAGATGTGTAAAATATTCAGAGGTTGGGTCTTGGGTGTTCCCCGCCTCCCCCC
>VZTL01007931.1:0-19738 GCA_013400535.1 Scopus umbretta
CCTGCTCACGCGGGTGCTCTGATGACTGGTGTGTTTCTCTCAAACAGAGAGGAAATAGAGAAACAAAAGGCAAAAGAGAGATACATGAAAATGCACCTAGCTGGCAAAACAGAACAAGCGAAGGCAGATCTCGCCCGACTAGCCATCATTCGGAAGCAAAGGGAAGAAGCTGCCAGAAAGAAGGAAGAAGAAAGAAAAGGTTAGAGAGTAGTGAATCATATCCTCTTACTCTTTGCGATGGCTGTGCTGCCAAGAGGCGTGATGGCTCATACCACACACGGTAATCCCTCGTCTCCTGAGTCCGCGTGGTGTTGCTGAGTGCCGTTACAACGTCTCTCATCAAAACCAGGTTCAGCTGTTCCGTTCCTATGGAGCTCTTGCTTTATAAAGCTCTAGGACATCTGAGCAGGGAAAGAGAGGAGGGAATTGCCCTCGAGATCCGTGTTGTTCTCAGCCTCCCGAGCAATGCTTGCTCCAGTTTGGGGGTTCAGCGAGTTCCTTGTGCTGGGTGTGATTGATCTGCTTTGCATGCCGGGGATCCAAACGGCCCGGGGAATTTGCAGCACTCCTCCCCTGCCTGGAGCTTCCTTTCAGCTCTGATAGGTGTGAACCAGAAGTCTGATCAAGGTGTGTCCTTAGCGGCTTCCACAGAGAAATTTGTGCGTCGGCATCAGGGTAATCTGTGGACGCCTGAAGAGAGGCCAGGGGCAGAAGGGAGCGTGCAAGGGGAGCTGCTCCTCTTAACTCTGGAGGGGCTCTACCGGGGATTGGCGGGGAGGGTCGGATTTTTTCCTGTTACCGCACTGCACTAGCGGGATTTCGGTCTCTGGGGCTGTCAAGCCACCACCAGTCCCTGACGTGCCCTGTGAAATGATGAAACCTCGGTTCTTTTCCTCCCCCAGCAAAAGACGAAGCGGCCATGGCAGGTAAAAGACTGCAGTCACTATCCCTGAACAAGTAAGCACAGGACACGCAAGAGGAGGGAACGCCAGGGAACTGTGCCTGGTGCCTGCCAGGAACTCTGTCGTGTTGCATACCATCGATGCCACGTAGGGTGTACTGCGGCATCGACGTCACCTTCACCTCCAAGAGACACTGACGATGTGTTTGTCTTCATCCTGGCACAGATTTCCATTTGGGGTTAGGGGCAGCTGCTGTCTTCGGTGCGGAACTGCGCTGAACGGCCGTTCTCTGTAACAGTTTGGAAACTGAATGTTTTTGCTGTTTTTAGGATTAAGAACTCCTAGACAGGGGGCAGGGCGGGAGGGAGCTGTGCGGGAGGGGAGGTGCTTCAAATTAGATTGCAAGAAAATAGATCGTGGGGTCATTGTGGGGTGGGGCATGGGGTGGGGAAATTCGACTTGCTAGTGAAAGCCCAAAGGATGATGAGGAATCCCTTTGGGCAAACGGCCCGAAATTTTTTGCTGCAGGGTGTTGCAGTATAATCTGGGAGCCTGACTTCATGGACATCTGGAGTGCCGTTCCTTCCCGGTTTCATCCCTCCTTTCTTGCAGCCAGTCTCCCCTTTTCCATCCTCTTCATTTTTTTTTTTTTTTTCCTTCTCCTTATTAGGGATAGTGCCAGTTTTTAACCACATCAGCCTTTGTTTAAAGGAAAAAAACAAACATTAATTGTATCAGACCCAGATGGAAAAAAAACCTCGATAAAGTTTAAAAAACAACAACAACAGAACTTGTATATTTGGCTGATTAAAATGTAAATTATCATAACTGCTCTGTTCGTGTGTGTGTGTGTGTGTGAGCGAACAGGAGCGCGCGGGCCGCTGCGGAGATGCGAAGTGCGGTAGCGGTCTGGTGGCTTGGCGACTTCTGCGGCTGCTGCTTTGCTGTTTCTCTGTGGTGTTTGTGGGGTGAGTTTGGCTCCAGGTTGGGGAGCTCCAGCAGCAGAATCGGCCTGAAGGCACGAAGCTTTTCCTGCTGTCGAAGCTTCTCCTGCTGTCTCTGACTGACGACTTGCACAATCTGATTACCACGGTGGAGAAAACAGTTACCCTCAGGCTGCTGTCTAACCTAGACACTGTGTCAGGCGGCCAGTCCCCGCACTGTCACCCCTGCCAGCTGTCCTGTTTCACGCTGTAGGGCTGCTGGAGCAGGAGATGCTCCGACCCGCTGTGCCCCAGGCGGTCCAGCGAGTCCTGCTGTCAGCCTGTGCCAGGGACACCAGCGCTTCCCAGACTCATTCGCCAAAGGCTGGAGAAGATTCAGCCCCAGAGCCGAGATGGGAGCTCTCGGAGCCGCTAGCAGAGAGGCAGAGATCCCGTAGAGATGCAGGATGACAAATGTGACTTGTTCCGTGTAACCCTGCTGTGTCCCTGCCTGGCTGCAGGTTGTTGGTGGCAAGGGTGTGACGGCGGGATGCGCTACGGGGATCATTGCAGCGAGCTGCCCGCTCGGAGTCCGGTGGGAACTTGCTTTCTTGGTACAGGAATGCCAGGTCACCCCTGCCGGTGGATAAAGGCGGAAGCCCTAGAGCTGCTCCCCCAGCCTGTGCTTTTGTACCCCAAGGCACAATTTGAGACGGGAAATATTTCCAGGGAGCTATGCACGACGAGTGGTACCGGGAGAGGTGCCCTTGCTGCCAGCCCCACGAGGGAAGAACTGATACGGCGGGGACAGCACTGACACAAAGTCCTCGGAGCGCAGGGAGGTGGATGGAGCAGGGTGGTGGGAGGCGGTGGGCTGATGCCTGGGACGGAGCAGGGCAGGAGCCGCAGGCGGAGGGGGAGAGAGAGATGGGCTTGTTCACGTGGGGTGGATGATGGATCCCACGTAGAAATGGGTGGAAAAACCTTTTCCCGGTAGAACACGTCTCTCGCTAACACCTAGACCAGAACCGGAACGTCACCGTCCCTCTCTGCCAGCCAGGACTCCCCTCCCGGGCCGCGGGCAACGTAGGGGCTGGTCGGCCTTGAGGGCACCGCCAGGATGGGCTTTAACCCGAGCTGTCGCAGCGAGCTCTGATCCCGGGGGCAGTAACGGCGCCGCGCTGCACAGGTTCCTTTTCCTTTTGGTGATAAACGTAGGCTTTCCCTTGCAGAGACGCCCAGTTTACGGCAGGGCAACGCCGGAGGCGGGGTGGGCATCTTGCCTGCCCCGGTAACTGGTGGTTCTTCTGCCTTTGCCACAGCCCGTAGCAGCCGCTTCATCGCGATTTCGTACCCTGCATGAAATGTGTGACCCTGCCCCTTGTTTACCGCGTGCAGTTAAACCCTGCTCTGAAACGTAGAAAGAGTTATCCGCTTTCTTCCAGCTTCTTCAAAGGTGCCTCGGCACTCCTAGGAGCAGCTCTGTCCTCCCAGCGTGGCTGGGAGATGGGACTGCCCCTACCCCGAGGTGGAGACGAGGGAGGTGGGAGTCGGGAGCTGCTATGGTCAGAATTGCCTGGCAGCCTGCAATAACGGGCTGGAAAGGGGCAGGACTGGTTCGACAGCCCGAGGTTTCCGAGCCAGCTCCCCAGGCGTGGGATTGCACACCTGACGGGACTCAACCGGAGTCCAGGAGGAGCTCCGTGCCAGGAGCAATGTGGGAAACCCGCGCTCCACCCTCCATCCACCTCCATCCTCTTCCCCTACCTTTTCTCTGACACCAATCCTGTTTTGAAACCGTGCTGAAGCAGGGAACGGGGAGGCGAGGGTCCCCTTATCCCCACGGTCCCGATTCATCCGCAGAGACGGCAGCAGAAAGGACGTGACCGCCCGTGGTGAGATGCAGCACAGCAGCTGTGATGTGCTCTAATCACGCGTGTGTTCGCAGTGGACTTGTTTTAAAAAAAAAAAAAAAAAGGAAAAAAAAATCATGGGATTTATACAGGAAAATTCTTATTTTATTTTCTATTTATTTAAGCGATGTATGACCAGCATCGGGTAGGATGGTAACAAAAATAGTAAAAAAAAATTGCTTTCTCTGTCTGAGAGCAGCCGCCGGGGCTGGCTGGCAGCCGGGGAAGCGCGCTGGTGGCATCGTGGCCGGCTCGCGTGGCGCGGGGGCTCGCAGGGGAAGGCAGGCAGGGCAGAGCAGGGCAGAGCAGGGCAGGCTGGCAGCCGGGATGCCCTTCCCGGCTGGCTCCTTCATTTGATCTTGAGATCCTTCAGCGCCGACTCCAGGCTCTAAAATGAAACGGGAGGTCGTTCATCATCAGCTTTCTGCTTTCCGAGGCAACTGGAGGTGGTTGGGGAGCTAATGGGGGGGCACGGATGGGAAGGAGCTGTCCCCTGGGGTGCCAACCCGTCCCCGCAGGGTGGAGGTCCCAACTTTGGCTGGTTTGGGCTCATTTTTCAAGCCGTGTGCGCAAAGCCGAAGCCAGGAGAGGGTGCTGGATCCCTGCGCAAGGCTGGCGTCAACCCCCCTCTGATGGGGAGCTGTGAAAGTGCCACCCAGGGGTGTCTCCTACCCATCCCCGGGTTAGAGGAGATCCCACCCGGGACCGTGGGACCCCCGTGGGCAGGATGGGCCCCACCACCACAGCAACGAGCTGCGCAGCAAGCAGGGTGGGGAGATTGCAGTCAGAGCTGTGCCTCGTGAGGGTTCAACGCTGGGTGCTCCCAGCCTGGGGGGACCGAGGCGCCGCGGGGACGCCTCACCTTGACGTCCCAGATGCTCATGCCGCCGTCCATCCCCGTGGTGCAGAACTGCGAGCAGTGGGCCTTCCCCCCCGCCAGCACCGAGATCTGGCTGCGGGGCACAAAGAGGCGCAAGGGAGTCAGCCCCGGGCCCCCATCGAGCCCTCGGAGCTGCCCGGCCGTCGGTGGGTGGGAGTGGAGCCGGACCCCTTCATCTCTCCCACCCATGTGCAGGGATGCTCCAGGGATACCCAGGGATGCTCCAGAGTTGTCCCAGCTCCTGGGGCTGGACCCCTCCATCTCCCCCACCCACACACAGGGATGCCCAGACACAGCCAGGGACACCCAAGGGTACTCCAAAAATGCCCAGGGATGCTCCAGGGCTGTCCCAGCTCCCGGACCGCACAGCGACACAGCCAGGGGATGCTCAAGGGGGCCAGCACCCCCAAGCAGCCCCCGAGGCGGCCCAGCCGAGCCTGTCCCCCCAGCACGCACCTGATGCTGTTCTTGTGCAGGGTGTCCAGCGTGGCGGTGGTGGTGTCCGAGCTCGCCTTCTTGTCCAGGTTCTGGAAGCGCTCGCGGGCGGTGAGGCCGCGCTGGTTGCTCTGCTTCGGGACGTCCAGCTTCCCCCCAAAAGTCAGCGCGCCCTGGCTCTCCTCGTAGGTGAACAGCATCGGGTAGCAGTCGTGGCCCTGGGGAACGAGGCAGCCCTGCTCAGCACCCTCCTGCCGGCTCCCGGCACAGCACCCACCCCACCTCTCCAGCCCGGACTCACCGCGGCCACCAGGCTGTTTTCGGTGATGAAGGTGACGGCCAGGAGGGGCAGGGTCTCGGTGCACAGAGCGGCCACGCTAGGAGGGAGGGCAGGGCGTTAGCAGGGAGCCGGGCGTCAGCCTCTTCGCTGAGACCGGCACGGCTCATGACGCAGGTGGAAGCCACGAGGCTGCAAGGAGAGGACGCGTGGCCTCCTTCGACCGGGTCTGCTTGGCCGCTCACCCCCACCCCAACACAGAAACCTCCGTCCCTGGCTTGGTTTGGGGGTCAACCTCCCCCTGCCATCCACAGCAGGGCCGCCCCCAGCCCCCCTGAGCCCCCTCCGCTCCCCAGCCCTGCTTACGCCATCTTCTTGTTGGCATCGGCGAGGCAGAGGGTGCTGTCGNGAGGCTGAGCACCGTCGAGCGGATGGGCTTCTTGATGTGCTTGCAAACCCACCTGCAGGGAGAGGGGCTGGCATCAGTGAGGGAGCACCACCGCCCCTGGGAACCCCCCCGGGCTTTTGGAGGGCTGGCTGAGGGTGGTCAGGGCTACAAGCCCCCCAGGAGCTGCCCTGGGTGACCAGCCTGCAGCAGCAGCCAGGGCATGGGGACAGCATGTCCTGTCCTCAGCAGCAGGGTTTTGGAGCACCTCCCTCCGTCTCCCCATCTGTCTCCTCTTCCACCTCCTCCTCCAGCTCCTCTCTGTCGTCCCCATCTCCTCCTGTCTCACCTCCAACTCCCCTGGTCTCCTGTCTCCCAATCCATATCCCTTTCACCTCCTCTCTCCGTCCATCCATCCATCCATCCATCCATCCATCCATCCATCCATCCATCCATCCATCCATCTCCCCCATCCACTCATCCATGTCTCCATCCATCTCCCTGTCTCCCCTCCATCCATCTCCCCATCGATCCATCCATCCATCCGTCCATCCATCTCCCCCAGGACAGGCCCAGTGAGGCCATGGCTGAGCCTCACCAGTCATTCTCCTGCTCAAAGTAGCAGATGGAGATGAGCCGGGAGCTGCTGCCCACAGCAAACTTGTTCTCCTTGGGGGACCACTTGACGCAGCGGGCAGCCCGGTTGATCCGCAGGATGACCAGGGTGGGTTTCCAGACATTGCCCTTCAGCGTCCAGACATAGGCATTGCGGTCGGTCCCGCATGTCACCAGCCGGTTGCTCTCAGGGGCCCAGTCGATGCCTGGAAGGCAGAGGGGGATGATGGTGGCCCAGGGAGCCATGAGGATGGGGATGGGTCACGCGGGGCTGGAGGCCATTTGAAGGCAGAGCTGTTCTGGGTGGTCTCTGCTCCAGAGTCCCTCTTTGCCCTACTCCCACATCCATCCTAAATCATCCCTCCCCACCCCTTCCCATTCCTCCCACCCCATCCCATTCCATCTCACCCCATCCCTTCCGTCAATCCATCCCTTCCCATCCATCCATCCATCCATCCATCCATCCATCCCACCCCATCCTACCCCATCCATCTCATCCCACCTCATCCCTCCCACCCCTCTCCATCTCTCCCATCCCATCCATCCCACCCCTGGGTGCCTTCTGATGTGCTAGATGAGGGCCAGGAGGGGTCGACACAACCTGCTCCCGTTCTCCACCCACTGCTCAACCCCCATCCAGAAGCTGCCGGTGCCACCAAGTGGGGCTGGGACTGTCTCCGGGGCAGGGCCACCCACCAGCCATGTCCCTGTCCCCTCTGTCAGCCGGGACTCACCTGTCACCTGCCCATTGTGCTCCTTCAGCTCATGGACTTTGCTCCACTTAGCCCCGTCCTTGCGGTAGATGTGGACCTCATGGTTGTTGGGGCAGAGGGCGATCTCTGCGGGGCAAGAGCAGTCAGGGCCAAGCCCTCCCCTGGGTGGTGGGCTCTGCCGGGGGCGAGCGGGACCAGCCAGCATCAACCTGTCCCTTCCTGTGCTCCAGGCTTGGTGGGGCACGGTGGGATCCCACTGAGCCCCGTCTGCATGGTGGGCTCCCACCAACCCCCCCAGCCTTCCCCCAAGCTGGCCCTGCTCCTCCAAACTGTCCCCTGTGGGGAAGGCAGAAGCTCCCCCCAACCCGACAGCCCAGCGTCCACCCTTCCCCAGCGTGTGGTCCTGTGGGGCTGGTGGGATGGGACGAGATGGGACGAGATGGGCTGGGGGGCCTGCGGGTGCTCAGCTCCTGTCTGGCCCCATCCTGCCCTGCCTGCCCAGCACGCCGGCCTTAGCAGAGAAAGCCCTTTTTGTTCTCTCCCACATCCCCTGCGCGTGGCCGGGAAATGCCATCGGCCGTGAATCACCCGGCTCCGCTCTCCTCTCCTCCGCAGCGCTTCGCCCATCCCTCCCGGCAGCCGCGGTGCCTGGGAGCCGGACACTGTGCTGGCACTCCCTGCAGCGGGCTCTGTCCCAGCGGCGGGACCAGGGGGGTGCAGGAGGACGTGTGCTGTCCCAGCCCCAAAATCTGTCCCGCGGCAGGACCTGCTTCCCCAAACCCAGCCCCGACCCGGCTCTGCCCCGTCCGGGGGGGTAGTGCCCGCCATGGGGATGTTCAGCTGGGACAGTCAGTGCTTCGGGCCATCCCTGGGGATTTGGGGATGGGGTGCCCTGGCTGTACTTACGGGTCCGGTCCTTGTTCCAGGCGTGGCAGCTGATGGGCTCCAGCAGAAAGCTGTGGTAGGCCATGGCTCGCGGGCTGGGGACGAGGCAAAACCCCCGTGGCCGTCAGGAGATGCTGCTCCGGCCATGGGGACAAGCCCCCAGCAGGACCCCCTGCTCCCAGCCCCACGGAGCGTTCCCTCCTGCCAGGATCAGCCCCGTGTTGCAGCCCACCACGTCCCCCCTCTGCCAGGGAAGGGGTTCTCCTGGGGATTTCCAAGCTCAGAGTCTGCCCAAGCAAGGGGGAAGGATGCCCTGGCGGGTCCAGCTCCGGGAAGGGTGAGGGAGGGTCTGGGTGGAGCTGGAGCAGACTTTCCCCACGGTGCTGCCCCGTGTCCAGGCACCCCACACTGAGTGTCCTGTGGCTGGGTGCCCCATGGCCAGGCACCCCATGGTTGGGTACCACATGGGTGTCCCATGGCCAGATGGGAAGTGGGCACCACTTCCAGGGACTTCCAAACCTCACCGTTATCCTGCCCCGGCTGGCTGGAACCTGGTGGGCAGGAGCCAGCCAGGCACACGGGGACTCCAGTGCCAGCATCGCCAGCCCCACACGCATTCCAGGGATCCCACCCTGGGCAGCACCTCCTCCCTCCAGCAGTTCCTGCCAGCCCTGCAGGGCCAGATCCGCTAGCTCCTTCCCCACTTTCCCAATTAAGAAGAGCCAAAGCCCTCTGGAGGCACCTCCATCCCATCCCATCCCATCCGACATGTGCTCAGCCCCGGCAAGCCGGTGACTAATCCCTTCCCCTGGCTGAGCTCCCACTGCTCCTGCCAGCACCCACCGACCACTCCGGTGCTGCAGGGCGGAGCGGCTTCCTGCAAGCCCACCCTGGGTCCCACGAAACCGGGAAGGGCTTGGAGCAGCGGTGCAGCCCCCTGGCCGAGGTAATGCATGGATGTAGGGAAACACCTCACCAGGACGTGACGGATGGGGATTACTCACAGCTTGCCTCTCGGCTATTTTCGGAACTCCCTGAACGCTGCCCGTTTTCTTTGGCAGCTAAAAACGGTACAGGGGAAGGAAAAAAGTCCCTCCTGACGAACCACTGCCTTCAAGCTGGTGAAAAGAAAATCCGTGGAGCTCTATCACCTGCCTTTCACAGGCGGACAAATCCCAGTGCCGATGCACGGCACAACCCCTGCTGTTACGCACCCCGTGGCTGAGCCCCTGCTGAAACACCCGTCCCCCCGGCCAAGGACGCAGGCATGGCCGAGCAGGCAGCTGCCCAACCCCGGCCCCACCGATCCTGCCAGGGTTCAGCGCCGGGTGACCCACGGGAGGGTACGAAGCCGCTGCCACCACGTGCCTCTGCCCCGAGCCCTGCAGCCGGAGCTGCAGCACGAGTGCCGAACAAAACCATCGAGGAGCGGGGATGCTGCTGTCGGTGTTGCAAAAGATGAGGAGCAAAACGCGCGTGAAGCGGGGACCCGGCTGAAACGGCTCCCAGGGAGGAGGGATGGGAGGCAGGGCATGCCGCGGTGCTTTCCAGCTTCAGCGTTGGCTAAGGAAACAGTGATGCTTTTTGGTTTGGTTTGGGTTTTTTTTTCCCCTCAGGTGGTTTGGATGCTCAGAGGCCTGGACCCTCCTCCCCGGGGGTCTCGCTGTTCGCCCGTTCAGTGCCAGCCCCTGAAGGGACGGGCTCGGCCGCCGGGCCGGGCAGCGGAAGCCGCCCTCCAGCCACTGCGGCAAGAAGCAAGGGCTGCTCGGCCGTTCCAGCTCCGATCGCTCCCTGCACGGTTTATGTTTCATTTCCCCAGCCGCTGGTTGACGGCCAGTTCCCTGCTGATGCCCCATGGGTGAGCCGTGCTCCCACCCGGGGGGGAGCCGTGGGGTGACCCACGGGGGGCTCGGCAGCCCACTCCCCAGCAGGGAAGGGCATGGGAGAGGCTGCAGCTATCCCCGTGCTTGACGCGGAGGCTCTCGAGGGAGGGAAACGGGCATTTTCAGCTGGCCAGACAGAGCGGGATTGGGACCCAGTGCAGCTCCGTTATCTCCCCGGCCAGCCCCGAGGCGCCGAGCGGTTCGGAAACATCCTTGGAGGAGATAACCAAACCTTGGCAGGAGCCGAGCGCCGGGGGCTCCTCCCGGTCTGGGGGAGGAAGCCGCGCGCCGAAGGAGCTGCATTTTTGGTTTTGCTGAGCCCGGCGGGGCGGCGGGAGGTGCGTTTGCACCCGCTGGCACAGGGACGCAGAGAACGGTCCCGCCGGAAGCCACAGGACCCCACGAAGCTGTCCCCGGCCACCGGGGTGGCCCGGTCCTCCGAGACCCTGGCACCAACCGCCGGGAGCCCCTCTGCTCCCCGTGGCGGCTGCAGGGTGTCACCCTCCCGCGGTCCGGCCAGCCAGGCCAGGGACACCCCTCCTCAGTCCCTGGCGCTGGTGTGGGGTACCCCGGGAGCCAGCCTGGCCCTGGGGGAACATCACTGCCCCAGGGCAGATGAAGGGCAGCTCTAACCCTCCTCTCCCTCATGCTGGGTAAAGCTGGAGGCAGCTGATGCCCGAGAAGGAGACGACAGATTGCAGGCAGCTCTGGCTCTGCCGGCACCAACACCCTGCAGCTGCCAGGCCTCCGGCAACAGAATAAAACTCAAACTTGCTGCCAAAGTTGGGAAGAAAAAAAAAAAAAAAAAAGCCCCAAACGCAGCGAAAGCAAAACCTACAAGCGGCGAGGTGCTGCCTGCACCCCCTCAGACCCCAAAGCAGCCCCAGCCGGGGGGTCCCCACCTCATCACCGGGAGAGGTGATGGCCACAGCCCCCGTGGGACAGACCCAGCGTCTCAGCGGGGTGGCAGAGCAGCCTCCCCGCTCCTTACCTTGCTGGGCAGCGCAGGCAGGGCAGGCAGGGCTAGTTCATGGACTCTGGGCAGTCGACACGAACTGCAGCCCGGAGCGAGCGGCGGGAGCTTCTGGCTGCCCCGCGGAGGCAGCCCGACTTCCCTTTTCCTCTCCGAGAAATGCAACCACTTCCTTACGTGGGCGTTGGGGGAGCGCAAAGCAGCTCGGCAGCTGCCCTGCCCCTGCCTGCGAGCCAGGCCTCTCCGCCATCGCCGCACGTGGATGAGCCACCAGCCCTGGGATGCTCCCGGCAGCCCCCGCTGCTCGGTGGGATGCGGGCAACTCGCCCCGGGTGCACCGGGGAAGGAGCCCCATCCCCTCCCTCCGGCTGCAGGAGGGTTGCTCGCACCCCCGGTCCCCGATGCGTTGCGGGGGGACGGAGGCAGCAGGGGGGCCCTGCCTGCCAGTGCTGGCCCGCAGCAGGCGATAGCTGCGGTCGGAGCCCACCCGGGGCGAGATGTGCGTCGGCATCGCCTCCCACGGCCGGGGAGATTCGCAGCTCGGCAGGACCCCGCGGCGCCTGGATCCGGCTGCCCTGAGCAGCAGCAGCTGCTGGTTCCTGCATCCCACCGAGCCCAGTGGGACCCGAGCCCAGGCCGGCTGCCGTCACGGCTGCGTGCATGCACCCCCACCTACCAGCCATGCGCCCCTCTATTTTTTTCCCTCCTGCTTCAGAGCAACTGTTATCCCTTCCCCAGCCAGGCAGGGCAACTCCCAGGAGCTCAGCTCCTGCTGGAAGCGCTGGGAAGGAGAGACGGGCTTCGGCTTCTCACTCCCCCAGTGCAAGCTGGCCGCAGAGTCACGCGTGGGGGGCTCCACTCGCCCCTTCCCTCCCCGAGTAACGTCGCAGAAGCGGGGCAGCAGCGCACTGGGGTCTCGAACAGGGAGGGCAGGGCCCCCACGGGGCTTCTCAGCTGCAGGACGTGGGTGCAATAACCCCGTACCTGTTGAGCTGCAGAATTAATCCCCACGTGAGGGGTCAGCTGTAGATAAAGGCTCTGCCGGGTGGCACTGAGCAGGCAGCTCATCTCTCCCTTGGTCCTCAAGTCCATGCTTCCCTTCACCCACGTTGCCACGATCCCAGCAGACACACGTGGAGATCCCGAAATGTCCCCAGAGGGTGGTGGGTCTCTGCGGCTCTGGTTGGGAGTGAATCCCCACGGCGGGAAGAGGCCCTCTCGGAAGCAGCGAGCTGCCCCGTCCTCCAGCAGCAGTTTGCCCGTGGGAGCGCCCAGCCTCGCCGCTGCCCCAAACGCAGCAAGAGGGACGCAGCTCCCACAGCAGCTCCCACCTGGCTGAAAGTTGCGGCTTTTTGAAGTTTTCCTTGCTGCCTGCACGTTTGCTCTACTCCTCCTTTGGCTGCGAGCTGCTCTGCCCTGCTCTTCACAAGGAGAGTTCAGGCTTTCCAGGTGTCCGACCACCGCCTCCTGCACCAAGACCAGCAGCTCTCATCCGTGTGGGGTGGGAGGCAGGAGGACAGGAGATTCATTCCTCCTCCCATCCCTTCACATCGGATCCATTCCAGGCAGGGATGCGAATGAACGGTGGGTCAGTTTAACTTCTGCAAGTAGGAATCAGGGTATGTTATTAAGAGAAGGCAGAGGAGAGCGTCACCCCCAGCACTGCCTGCAGAGCGGTTCCTTGCCTGCCGGAGCGTTTCCTCACCTGCCGGAGCGTTTCCTCATCGCTCCTGGTCTTTGGCTCCTCTCTGAGCCCGCGCTAACGAGCACAGAGAGCTGCCTCCGCCGGGGATGCACTGGTTTTGAGCGCCATTTGGCTTTCCCCCGGACTCGACAGCCCACGGGGGAATGACCCAGCGCTGTGGAGGCCGGGGATGAAGGCTCAGCGCTGCTGGGTGTCTTGCCAGATCCGGCTCAAGGTTTGGCTAAATCCTTTATCTACTTTTGCCTCCGTTTTTCCAAGGTGAAAGATGCTCCTGCATCCGCGGCGGCACGTCTTGCAACGCTCGGGCCCTCCGCAGACGGGCTGTGGGGGAACCATCCCACTGCACGGATGCTGGGAACACCAGAACGGGTTTTTTGCTGGGGTTTTCTTTGGAGGTGGGGCAGAAGGGATGGAAAGCGGCAGCGATTCTGCAGCTTCTTTTCATTTAGAGGCTGGGGAGTTTTTCAGGCAGGCTGCGGTGAACACCCCTGCTTGCGTAGAGCCCCGTTTCTTGTCCCCAACAGTCTGTCAACGGGCACGTAACGCCGAGCACACGCAGCCAGCAGCTCTCCTGTAATGACGACTGCAACCCCGTGCTTTATCGGGAACACCGCTTCCAAAGGCGCCGTGAAGCCGAGCACGGACAAGCGCGTGCTAAGCAGCCCGGTGCCGCGGTTAGCTAAGCACGCTAGTGAATTCTCACCCACGCTGGACACAAAGGACAGCGTTACGGTCGGGGGAGGCGACCGAGGAGACCGTAAAGGCAAAACAACCACCTACCTTCACCGCGGCTCGCCGGCACTGGAGGTGGGACGGCAGCAGGATGTCCTCCCGGAGCGGAGCGAGGACCTGGAAGCGCAGAGAGCCTCCGTCTCCCGCCGGCGGATGGTGCACAAGGCGCAGAGCAAGCGCTCCCCGGCCCCTGCGCACGGGGCAGTTTTAAGTTGCATTGCGCCTTGAGCGATGGGTGGTTGTACTCCCCTTGCTCAGCCCTTTCCTACTGTAAGTATCTCCAATCTGTTCTGAATCTCAGACTTCTAGCATACGTATTTCTCTCAGACAGTAACCTACAGCAGCTTTATCAAACCTCAGTTGCTTGGCTTTTTGGAGCAAACGGGCTCGTTTTTAGCTTCTCCAGCTCCTTCACGCCGGACAAGAACAAGGCATAAAAATTGAGAGATCCATTTTCTCCACACTCTCCTTAGATGATTTTTCCCATCCTTTTCTCTTATTTGGACCACACGTTTTTAATGCTTTGTGGAAATAAACCACCGCACTTTCACAAAGTGACTTCAGAAACAACATCATTCCTCTCCGAGATACAACCGCCTAATAGCACGTGCGGAGACGGACAAAGCCAAAAGCTGGCAAGGGTGACTTTGATCCAGAAGACGCTTAACTCCACTGGCACTGCATCCTAGCTGATAAACCCAACCCCACCACAAGTCACCGTACGCATCAGGTCACTAGGACTGCAAGATGAGCAGAGGTTAAACCGTCATTATTTCACGTTTAGAAGGAAGAGGAAATTGCAAAGCCACGCTTGACTACCAGGGGAGGAAGGTGGGAGACACAAGAATACCAGAAGGAACTGGAAAAACAGTCCATTCTCTGCACGCAGCCAACATTGCAGCTGAAAATGATCCAGCTCTGTGCTGGCCACAGTTCCCTTGCAGCAGAACAGCAGCGGCTGTCAGCTTCGTGAGCTTATCCTCCACCCCCCTCTCAATCACTCAGAGCTGAGAAACGAGCAGTGTATGAAGCAACTCAGGTTCCAGAGGAAGTGGTAAATTTAGTCATTGGTTTTTTGTTTTTTTTTTTTAAGACACTTCTGCATTTTCAACAGAAATTACAAAGTCTTAAACCTTGTAAAGCAGTTCTGTGAGCCAGATAATCCCCTCCAGCGCACAGCCCGTCTCAAGCCTCGAGGCAGCAATACAGCTAAGAGTAACCAGACCACGTGAATAAAATAAGTTAAGTGCGAACGCCTCCGTGAGCTACCAAGGCTCAGGACAGAACTTCAAAGGATACAGTCACCTGGAGACAAAGGATCTGCACAGAAGCCAGACCACGCCGACACCTCTGGTAAGCGTGCTTCATTTCTCTGCCAGTCATTATAAACACAGAGTTTTACAGGCGAGGCACTCGGCTCGAATACGACACGCAGGCCTGTGTAGCTTCACAGACTTACAAAGTGATTTGCTTTCAATTTGTCCTCCTAAGATGCGGCTCGGCAGATTTTTGCCTCGCTTTCCACACGCAGCCTTCCCACTCCGTATCCTAGGCACTACACTGTGAGAATTCTTTGTAGGAATCCTAACAGGTAACTACAAATCATTCTGGTCATTCGCCTTTGGAAAACTATGACCCACTAAACGGACAATAAAAAAGACATTCAGGTTAATTTGCTATTACTACTGGATTAAATGTGAGGCAGATAGAATTAAGAGTAGTAGGACAAAATGGTTCATCCTCCAAAATCATCACCTCAAGGGAACAATTCCCCTGAAAGAAGCCCAGCTCAATCTTCACATCCAGATCATCAGAACTCCAGGTCTTCATCTGTCAACTTTAAGAAACTTTGCATTATGAGGAACTTTTCCTGTTTTGAGGCCATAAAATATCAGTGCAGGGTTCTCCCGCTCTCTCTCCGAGTCAATTCCCTTAATATACCTTTTTTAATCACTGCTAATGAGCATCAAAACAAAGAATCAGTTTTTCTTTTTTTTATTATTATTATTTCTAGCAGACAATTTACATAAAATTCCCCTTTTAAGTTAGTGATTCATAACTTCCTGCAATAAACTACTTAAGGAGCAGCTTTGGTAAAGAATGGAATGAAACAACCAACCGAAAACAAAAATAAAAAAGAACAATCACAGCTGATTTTGAAACCAACACAATTCACCAAATTTAGATTCAAAAGAAGATCTGCCAAGCTGTGTTTTCTCAGTGTTTCCAAATATTCCACCTTCCTCCTCCCTTTTCGGGTTTGTGCAGATGTGGGAGCTGCATTCTGTCAAGCAGTTTGTCCTGCTAGATCACGGAAATCCATCTTTACATGATTCGTAGACCTTGAATAGAGGACTCTAAGGTCTTGAAAGAGAGAAAAATCTTAATCACAATCTGCTGCAGTATCCTGTGTTAAATAATTCAGTGTAAATGCTGATGCTAAGAAAAACGACTAAAAATCCTGAATACTTGAGATTAGACTCGTATTCAAGAGCCAGAGACCACTCCAGCCATTCATTTCAAACTCATGCATATGTAGACCAGTGATTCCACCCCCTTCCCCCGAAACTGCATTAAAGCAGCTTATATATCACCTCAATTGCTTATTTGGCTCCTGTCCCTACCAGAGCTTTCTGGCATCAGAGAATACAGACAAACTATTCTTCTCCTAAAAGGCAGTGCAGAGCTCTCGGCAGCTTGGGGAGGCCAGCGGAGACCTCTGTTGGCCAGTCCTCAGCAAAGCAAGCACCCGCCTCATGAAATCCTTTTAGAGTTCTCAATACAGTGCTGACTGCGTTCTCTGAGGTTAACTTCTTACTACTTTGGAACTTCTTACTACTTTGGTAAGTTAATTATAAGAGGGGAGGACCGTGTTCTGCAGAAAGACAGTGAGCAGAGTCCAAAGGGATGGGAGCAAGAAGAGGCAGCGGGCCGTGTCGTACCAATGATCATTCCAGCCTGACTGTGGCTGAGGTAGAGGTTGGAAAAGAAAAGAACTAGTGCGATTCCTATGGGGACATTAAGCGATTCCATTAAAAAATTAAGTCTGGATTAGCACCATCTGCTAAACAAAGTATATCTGCATTTATGCTGAATCTTGGATCTGTCATCTTTACGGAGTTCACTAATGGTCTTGAACGTTCCAGTCTAGATTTCCCACTGCTAATAATGCCTGCATTAGGGCTGAGCCCCAGAAGTTGATGCTAGAGATCAAAAAAAACCACCCCACCACTGCACCCGGATCACGTAAACACGGTAGCAAAAGCATACCTTGAAATCCCAGATGGTCATTGCTCCATCAATGCCGGTGGTGCAAAATTTACGACAATCTCGTTTGTCTATCTCATAAATAGACACTTGGCTGAAAACAGAGAGTGAGAGCTGTAACGCAGACGCCCATTCCAGAGAGCAAAAAAGCTGGGAAATTTGAGCTGAATTCAACTCCTACTCTCTCAAAGGGAGACCTGAGTATAGCAGGGCTTATGCAGATTTTTGGTACAATGCTTCAGAAAAATAAGCAAAGAAAAAGGATGCTGAAAGTTCTTTTATCGCTTGGTGACCGTAGCCTAAACGTTTCCTTGAATAAAGACAAATTGTTTCAGAAACATCAGCATCCTCTGGCCTCACTTACTTTAAGTGCAAGGATATTTTGCTTGATTAACCTGAATCGATCCTCCTGATGAATAAATACACCTGGAAATAACATCTGAAATAGGAAGCTGGTATGTGAATTCCTGCTGCAGGTGAATTTTACTGACTAGACTTTGCACAGTGCTACCAACCTCTTGTGAACGATCTACATATTTGATAAGAAAACCGTGTTCAAGTTACAGAACACATTAAACACGAGCAGATAGCAGTGGCATGCATGCCATGTTAATGATTAACTCCACCAGCTTCCAAGTAAGTCCCAGAAACAGAGAGCTGTTAGTGAAAGACTAAAATGAAAATGGGATACCAGCTAAACCCATCTTGTATAGCAAATCTGAGCTCTCATACATGTGCAGTACATCCTGGGAAACCAAAGTGATGTGGAGAGCATTCCTTCCCGTTCTATTGACAGCCAAGACACTCACGTTATACTGTTTTGGTGCAGTGTCTCCAGGGTAGTGTTACGATCTTCTGTAGTGGCTCTTTTATCCATGTTTCGGAAGCGTTCCATAGCAGAAATATTGCGCTGGATGCTCTGTTTTGGAATGTCTAGTTTGGAAACGAAGGTCAGCAAGCCACGGTCATCACAGTTAAAGAGCATCGGGCAGCAGTCATGGCCCTGCAACCAGACATCACGAAAGCATGTCGAGAAACATAAACAACATCATCATCATCATCATCATTTCGTTTTTCTGTTGCTGTTAACTGCAGAAATGCGAAGACTGACACTACGGAAGTACTTGCTTATTACTAACTTCGTAATGTATGGCGTTTCTCCCTCTCCAAAACACTGTAACACTCTACAAAGAGAAAATAATAGACTTACAGCTGCCACCACACTGTTCTCGGAGACAAATGACACACTCAGGAGTGGGAGGAACTCTGTTTTCAGCTGCGAAACCCTAAACACAAGAACATTTGTTAGAGGACTTCATTGAAACTTCTCATCTTTGGCTCCAACAAAAAATAAGAGACCGTTCCCACACAAGGATTATTGGAAAAGAAGTCAGTGTAGCTCAGTTGTCCCGAGACGACACCAGAATGTTGTAATTTGTAATAAAAAGTTTTCACCTAATGCAACTGCCCTGGAAGATCTATAACAAACGTGAAATATTCCAGGTGAAAGGATGAAGTTACCTAGCATTGTGTTTAAACAACTCTTGCCACTGTTTACAAAGAATATCCCCAAAAAAGGTTCAGATTGATGAAGCTATTAATTTCATTTGCATATAAAAACCACTTGAAGTTTTAGTGCTTGACATCATCTTTTCAGGAGGAAAAAGCCTGTATGTTAATTTAAGTCAAATTTTGTGATTTTATAACAAATGAGAAAGGAATTCTAGAACACTCTGTACTTAATGATATCCCCAGCCAGGTACTTCTACAGCTGTAGCCATCAGAACCGTAATTCAAAATGAAGCACAGCAATGGCTGGATGATCCACCAGAGATCTCTGCTAAAAATGTAAGAGGGAATCTCTTCCTTCTTGGTTAGAAAGCCAAGGACCCTGAAAAGTTATTCAGATCAAGATGAGGAGCAGGAGGAGGAATGGTTAATAAAATATTTTGTTGGATTGGAAGGTGTAAGTTGAAACCTTGCAGCAGCAGTGTCTTAAGGACAGTGGTTGGGATTAACATTTCATGAAATAAACAACTTAATTTCCAGATCCTGGTTGGGGATAGGGTCTTAGTAGTTACAGAGTGAGCACGTTTCTGGATTTGCTTGAATCCATTTACAAGGAAATACTGTTTCCCCAATCACTAGAGTGGAACATTTTTTTGTTTTGTTTTTTTTTCCAAATGCTGGTGTTTTTCCCCCAAAGTAAGTTGACTATACCCTCACCAAAGAATTCTTATAAGGAATTTAAATTACATAACCTAAAATTCTAAGAAGCTACCTTATTTACATAGGCCTCAAAGACACTCCTAGAATCTACAGTAAATTTGTCAAAACTGGAAACAGCAGTCACAGCTGTCATTGTTGCAAGCACAATATTCCAGGCACCGCTTCTTCCTATGTCAAACAGCTAACAACGAACAGAAAGGGCATACTTACATCATATTTTTTGAGGCATCAGCAACTGACACAGTACTATCGTGACTGACCCAGGCTAGGCGGTTACCACTGGCAGAAAAACTGACACTATGCACCCATCCGCCACTTCCAGCACCCCCAAATTCTGACATCAGCTGCCCAAAAGGCATTTTGGAGCCCCATGGTGTACTGGCTGGTTTTTCATCCACTTCCTTAATGTAAGCAGAAAACACCCTGCAAATAAAAGATTTCAGCATGGATAAGACAGAAAAAAAACTCCTGGGAGCTTCATATACATTTCACACTGGAAGCAAAAAGATGCATTTCAATTCTACCACAATAAAATACTACGGTATCTTTAAACAACAAGCCACTAGTGGCTGGGAAGCTTCAGCATACAGGGAGAAAGCAATAGTACAAAGGATGTAATGCATATAGGTTTCTCACAAATGCCGTTCTTGTATCTCTCTCCTTTTTTTCCAGAAGATGGCACAAAAACATACATTGTCACTGCATTTTCCACTGTGCTAAGATCTCCCTTTCATCCTTCTGCGGTGCTAATAACTCTCAGCGTCAATTCTTCAGTTAGAGAAAAATGACAAATTGCACTGTATAATTAGAAGCTAATACAAACACCTACAAAACTACCCACTTTTTAAGAACATTCACTTTTCCGCAGGATTTCAAAGAAAGAAAACTGATGTTCAAATGCCAGCAAAGGGGCTCTGGCTCATTAGTGAAAGAATGCCTTGAAAACCTGAAATACCACAATGTTTTTACAGGTTTTTTTTCCCAGCACTACAATTTTCAAGATACATTTAAATAGAAAGCC
>VZTL01007931.1:19776-30788 GCA_013400535.1 Scopus umbretta
CAATTCCTTCTGCATGATTCAGACATGCCGCAATATGGCGTTCTTGACTGTTACCATGGAATTTACTGGGACGTCATAAACATAGGATTAAAGTCCATTGAACAGAAGGAGCAAGTGAGGCACGCCATACTACTACCAGAGAAACACTTCAGCAGAAATGAAAAACCATGATCAAATATTCATGGTTGCAGTCAAACGCAAAAAGGAATTATATCATAGTGAGTTTAAGGAAACGTTGCTCCCCCCCTCCCTCTTTTTTAAATCTTTTACATGTGTGGGGTATACGCTTCAAAAGATACCTATATTCAGCTTATTCAAATAAAGCTGATCATTTGGAAGAAGAAAGGTTTAACTGCAGCTATATTAGGTGCAGATTTTCAGAGAACTAAGTATAAATTTATATTCGGCTCTATCAGTTTAAATATAATCTAATGATAATCCTTCAACAAACTAAATTTTATAGAGACATCTAAAAGGATGGTTCGCTTAATGTATGGAAATAGGACAAGATGTTTAAAGCGACAGCCTTTGACACAAGGCAGAAAAATCATTCCTAAGTAGTGAAAGACCTTGAAGATAACTGTTAGTTTAAAAAAAAAAAGTGTCTTTTCCCTTACTAAAGTCTCCCTCTCTTTTAAAACCAAAATAATCTCAGCTTGAAGGCGCCAACCTTCAAAGAACATTGGGAAATGACTTTCATTCCCACAGCAATATTGTTCCAGCAAGAATATAAAAAATTCACACCTATGCGGTGCTCTTAGCTATATATATATTTTTAAAGCCAAATGTAAGAGGAGCTCATCTAGGCCAGCCACCAAAACCACTCTGCTGAATACCTATCAACTTGGAGCCTCTTCTGCCCTCCATTCTTTTTCCAAAATGTCTCCCACTTAGCTGCTTATTAGTTGGCAGTGGCTCTGGCAGATCCATTTCATAATCTTCTTCAGAACCACCTATCAGAACAGATGCATACTTCAGGCCCAGATACCTTTATTATCTTTAATATGTAGCTGAACACTCCCTAGAACTGGAATTCTAGAGATCTGTATTCATCATTTACGAAAAAGAGTATTCTTTCATGGTTTTGGGGAAGAATGGAAACATAAACCCAGTACCAATCTCCACTACTGTTCCTTTCTTTAACATTTTTATACGGAGATTTCTATTAAAAGTTCTATTAAATGATTCACCCTAAAGCACGATGTTAAGGAAGAGCAGAAAGTTTCCCAAATGTTTTAAGCCGAGATCTGCTTTTTTGAAAATATACCAAATTTTCAGAGAAGTAAGAAAACTCATGCTGTCCTGCATCTTATGGGAAACAAAAGACTAAGCAAGTTTTCTAGAGAACGCTCCTAGGAAATGGATTGGACCTTGACTTTCTCCCCCCCTCCAAAAAAAAACCCCCAAACCCACACTGAACAGAAAACGATGCGAATCTAATTTCTGAACCAAAACAGGGAAGAGGAGATAATCAGGGATGCAACGTACTTAACAAGCACTGAACAAAGCCTGGAGACAAAAGAGCTCAAGTCCAAAGTAACAGACAGAAAGACAGACAGATATACACATAGCAGCTGACCTAATGTCAAAGTCCCGAGATGCTTTATGAACACACATGAAAAAATTTCCACATGTGAAAAGCAGCTGCTTCTGGAAGATGGATGAGTACATTTTACATCACATTTTTTCATGAAAGGAAGTGAACATGTATAGTTTATCTAAATTGGAGATAAGGCAGGAATGGGAGACAACTCTCCTCTTCTTCCCAGCTTCCATTTAACGCCTCTCCTTACATAAAAAGGTGGCAAAGGATAGAATTTAGATGCATGGGTTTCATTCTGAAATAAGGAATGTAATAGTCGGTCCCATCTCCCCCTCCCACTCCTTCTTAGTCATTTTTAGTACACACACTGAAGCTTAAAAATTGCCTCATTACATAAAGAATTTAAGAAAAGAAGCTTTCATTATCACCCAAGGTACAAGTGATTAAGTAAAATATGAATGAAAGTCAACTGCTCTGCAGACAGTTCCCCATGCAGACTTCATTGCAGTGACCCCAACCACTCAGCACAGAAGAACTTGCAGGACCCATCCCTCAGGGTGGAATTTCACAATCAGTTTGAAAGACTACGCCACCCGTCTCGCATGCCATCTGTTTTTACCAGCCTTTTCTTTTTCAGGCTCTTCAAAAACTGTGCTTTGTTGCGTTGAGTTTCAGGTGGATCAATTCCTTGTCCCTGCTCACCACAGGAGTGCAAGAACGTTCAGGCTAGCACAGGTGAAGGGGCGAGAACAAGTGACTCAGGGAAGAAAAAGATGAGATACCACCTTTGGAAGTGCCAAGTCACTCTGAATTTTGGAACTGCACCATTAGGATATTGCTTTTTAAACTCTAACTAGCAGTGTTGGTGTTCTACAAGATAGCACGCACTAGTCTAATTTCAGCCTAACAACTAGATCTCAGCACTCAATGCGTGCATAGTAGTACCACTTCTGTGTTCTGCTAGTAAAGAAACCCACCAGTTCATTAAATTCTGGTGTGTCCTTCAACAGATAAATGTTGGCAGTCCAAACTCTGCATGCAGTAGCACCAAAGCCAAAGTCTCTTAAACTGGATGTTTTATTTTGTAACAACAACAGTATGCAATGAGACAACTTCTATTTCAATAGCAAATGTATGATCAACATGCTCATGCTACTGGCTAACTTGAACCAGTAATCCAAGTTGATTTACAGATGCTTTCTTTTCGCTCACCTGCACTTGAAGTCGCAGGATCCAGCAGCCAGCAAAACATTGTTGGGGTGCCAGTCCAGGCTAAGGACAGTGGAACGAATGGGCTTTTTAATGTGTTTGCTCACCCACCTAAATGAAAAGAGAGACAAAACTCATATGAAAATATTTTACCGGACTCCCCCAAACCCATGAAATACTCCTCAAAAAGATCACCCCTTGCCAATGACTAAACACATCAGTTTTGCAATAAAACTCAACATTCTGCCCGAATCTTTCATACGGCCTTGTACAGCCTGTGAACTTTCTATGCTTATCTTCATTAGAATTTTAAAGATTACAACAAATTCATGTTAAATATGTATCTCTTCACCTGCATCCTATTCCCCTTCTAACTCATTTTTATAATGCATCAGACTGAACTCCTTAATGCGAATTTTGCACAGTAATCGCCTGGTCCCTTACATCCTATGAACAAGAGCTGAGCTTTGACGGTGACATTGAGCGAAGCAGCACCATTTTCTTAGATCACTAAGCCCACTCCCTCTCCAGCTCCTTCCAATGAGTTTTACAGTCATCTCTCTTACGTACTGACTTTTCTACTGTTTAATAATACAGTAACTATAAACCGCAACAAGTAAATGGGTGAACTGCCAATGATATGACTAGTGTATACATCTCCATTATTTGAAGCACAGCGAAAAGTGGTCCTGATGTTGAATGCATCAATGTTAGCCTAAATATCTCTCAGCAGATTTGGTCTGTTTGAACTGTTTACAAAACAGTAATGAAATCTGTTATTCACTTGATGGCCTCTGGGATGATGGTGCTTTTTCTTTGAATTTGCTTCCATCAGGCACAGGCAGTTTTAAGGAGCACATTAAATTATTTGTCTTCAACATATGGGGTTTTGATTCTTCTGCAGACAAGTGAGGCAGAGAAAATGTTAAGAACTGAATATGTTGGAAAGCATAAAAGTCCAAAGCAATCTTTAAAATGTATTTTGCAGATGGTATCGTTGTTTACCGTCTCCGCACGGAAGACTGCAGACAGAATGGCAGGCACAGGCACCTGTGTTTTTATGCAACCCAAAGTAATAGATACTCAACATACTGATTTCACCTACAGATGATATGGTAAATGTAGCTCCAACACGTACAGCTACAAATGTAGAGCCATTAAAGATGAGGAGCACTGAATTTAGATGCCAAAGAGAGAAAAAAATGTTAATGGTGGAAATATTTGTGATAGTCCTGCCTGAAATCTAGAACTGTGACAAGAATGCGTGGCAGAATACAGAATAGGTAGATGACAAACTTGAACATCTTCTAATAGACCACCCTGGAGATAAGTGACAGACTTGAATTCTTTAAGGACAAGAAATGGCCCAAAATAACCTACAGAAGAAAGACTCAAGTCAAGGTTTCTTCATTCATTCTGGAAGGAGGTGCAGGGAGGAAACATTTCTCTTTTTTCAACCATCCAGTTGTGGTAAAGAAATTTTTACTCTGAAGAAGTTCTTGTACTTTTAGAAAACCAATATATGTTTACAGTAGTCAACCATGAACACATCCACACCAACACACATAACCTGAAAACAGGCTAAGCCCAAGGCCTTTAGGTGCTACACCATAGTAAAGAAGTAAAAGAGGGAACCTTTTCCCTAAGATGCAAGAAGTCCATGAAAGAACTGATGAGGCCCATCCCTCTACATTTCCTGAAGACTTTAGGAATTAGGAAAATAATAACCTAGTTATCACCACTAAACTCCAGGCTTTAGCTTTCCCGTGCAGACCTTGGGGGTATAAATAGAAATTAAACAGCTCACCAGTCATTTTCAGATTCAAAGTAGCACACAGATATAAGTCGAGCTCCACTTCCCACAGCAAATTTATTCTCCAAAGGAGACCATTTTACAAAGGTGGCTGCACGATTAATTCTCAGGATCACGAGGGTTGGTTTCCACACGCCATCCTTCTGACTCCAGACATAGGCATTACGGTCTGCACCACAAGTTACAATGCGATCGCTTTTGGGAGCCCAGTCAATACCTGCAATTTAGAGTTCACATTAATAAACTTTTCTCTTTATACTGTTTGCTTTACAGTAAGACAAAACAGAGACAATCTCACAGCCTTCTACTACAGAGAGTTATTAATGTTATGTTAGTATCCCCCTTGTTCACTTATTCTCCAGGCACCATTGTAAACTGTTAGGGATATGAGATTGTCCCTCTAGCTTTCACCAAAATTGCAGATCCCAAGTTTCCAGATTCCACAGAGAATTTGCCCGCTAAGGACACCCGCTCCGACGGCTGGCCAAGAGGTGGAGCTCTGCAGACTGGCTAAGGCCTGTCCACCCGCACCCTTCAAACCGCTGACTTCTGCAGGAGACCCGTTTCAACAGCTGAAAGCCAGCAATTCTAAAACTATGCACAAACCTCTAATGTAGTTGTCTGCTTGTTGCCAGACCGCAGTCATGCTCTAAAAGTTTAGATAGCAGGGGATTTTTTTTTGGTAATAAGTTATCAATCTTTACGTACTAATATAATCCTTACATTTTTTCCATGCCTATTTAAGCTGTGCCATGAGAAAGAAATGTTTACCAAGCAAAAATAACAAATTCAAAGAACAAAACGAAGCCTTTGATAAGCCTGCCATTGCTTCTTTCCCCTCCTTTGCAATGAAGGATATTCTCTCAACTGGAAAGTCTTACGGTAACATTATTTTTCATCTTTTCTTTAGCATCCTTCTCTGAGATGCAGAGTGCAATCCTGAACTCTCCTGCCACAAAACTGTATTTCACTGGTTTTCCATAACTGCATCCAGTATTAAAAACATTCCTTAAGCAAACAAACTGAAAAAAGGATAAAAGACATGGAAAGAATTTGTGCTAATTTTACCATATTATTAATATATGGTCTACTTCAAAAGAGGCTTATGATTAAAAAGTTCAATTTTGACAAGGTTGGTAGTCCGAAACCATAACTACACGAGTCAATCTAGCACTGCTTTCGAAAGGGGGACCATCCTGCCTCTCTTTACTTCTCTTTCCCACCACCTCCCCTGCACCAGCACCAGTGTTGTTCTGAGCCATGGAAAGTTCAGCTTTTTAGCTTAGCATAAAACTAAGCCAGCAAAAAAAGAGTGAATAATGCTTTTCCTGTGGGTGAACAGAAGCAGCTCCCCACAAATCTCTGAATCAAGACACAGAAGGCAAGACAAGGGACCTCGTCCCTTGTGATCAGAAGCTGGAATGGCAGCAGTTGAATCACTCCCGTCAGAGGCAACAAGCGGTTTGATCAGTCTATCTCCTGCGTCTAACCACAGTTTAAGTCTTCTCTTTACGACAACCACAGCATTTAGTATTCCAAAGGTATGCGCGATGCAGGAAAGCGGAGAGCGCTCTTTTCCCAAGTCATGAATATTTGGCTTCTAAGACTAACAGGTACAAGTAAAATGCAGAGAAATGTCTTTGGGGAACAGCATGTCATTTGTAAATTCAGCCCAAGTGACTCTTCACAGAAAAGCACGTACAGTTGTGCTCTTTGACAGCAAGAATCAGAGAAATTGAATAAAGTTCCTGCAAAACGCTGTTGGGCAGATACTTCTGCCCGTTAGTGAGTTGAGAACAGAATAAAGGATACTGCTGTTTTGAGCAGGTGCTTGTATTAATTACTTTCATCTCCTTAGAGAATAATGCCATTATAAAAATATCACCTCCAAAAAAAAAAAAAAAAGTAATATAAGAGACTACCACAGGACAATTACATTTTAAAAATAACACCTGTGACTCATCATGGCAGCTCTCCTTACATTTTCACTGTGGAGCTACAGATACTCTGGGCCTGCAGTAGAACATGCTCACTGATGGTCTGTCACAAATCCAGGACCGACCACTTCAAGTGTTTATACAGCCCCTAAAAAAGGATATTTATTGCTGTCGGAAACCAGAAGCCAACGCAACAGTTGTAAACTTGATGAAGTTTTAATACTAGCACTTGAAAGAGAGCAGCATGTATCACCAGGAGAGTTTGACACACAACCAGATTACTTCAGAAGACTGAAAATTCATTCTCATTATGTCATTATGGATGAAAAATAAGCAACAGATAAGAAAGAAAGGCTCAGTTACTCTCCCAAAATATCTAGAAATGAAATAGGGCTTTTCCTGCTAAAATTCATTGCATGCAGCCCAGAAAAATGCTGCAAAGCTCTCTGTAAGTGGGAATGCCAACCTATAAAAAGATCTATTTACTCAACACTTGCACATTTCCTGCTCAGATTCTCGACTGGGGAAAACAGGGGGCGGACAAACTTAATGCCTGGCACAGCACAATATTCTCTTACCTGTAATGTGTCCATTGTGTTCCTTTAGCTCATGAGCCTTTACCCACTGGTTCCCGCTCTTCTTGTAGATGTGGACTTCATGATTATTAGGGCTAATGGCAATCTCTTGAAGAAGAAATAAAACAATCCAATAGTACAGACGGCTTTTTAATACCAAACGCGTTTACTTGGAAAGACTCTAACCTAAAACCCGTATTCTCAAATTTCAGAGTGTTACATGGGTTTTGTAAACAAAAGGCCAACGTCCCTAGACACTGTCAAATAACGATGGTCATGGCATGGTCAGGAGTACACTGCACGGAAAGACAATACGTTTTGAACATGACAATCCACGTTCTAAGTAGTAAACTAGGCTATTAAAAGAAAGGGATGGTTTGGGGTACAGAAACAGAGGGTCAAAGAGAGTAAGGGCCACGTCATCTCATGAGGTGCAGAGCAAGAGGCAAAGCTTTCCGGAACACTGGTAAGAAGAGATCTGCTCATATGCCAGAGTTCCAGTAATGGGTTTAGAAAAGTTCAGATTTAGAAGACGCATGGTTTTTGGACCATAAGTGGAACATTTGACATGTAGCACTATGTATTTGACCATACCTTTCCTAAATGTGATCCAAAACATTACAAGATCACAAACCGACAGCAAAGAGAAAATAGCAATTGAAAAAAAAAAAATTAAAGATTAAAACTAACATATTACTTACGAGTACGGTCTCTGTTCCATGCATGGCAGGTGATTGGCTCTAGTAAAAACTGATGTAGAGACATTCCGAGTTAAAGATATTCCTATGTTGTAAAAATTGAAAAAGCTGAAAGGTGTAAAATTGAAAACAAACCACTTCAAAATCAGATAATTATTAAACCAAAATCAGCCTTCAACATTTACCAAGGTTGTTTCAGTCCAGTATTACAATTTTCTTACAGAAGATCACAACTTAGTAAATAAGTTAAGGCTGCTGAAGAGCTGCCTTTGCCATATGCCCTGACGTCTCAGTAGGCCAATGGATTTTAACTGTCCTGCTTATTATAGCTAATTGCAGTTGCCCTAAAAGCCATATGCGCTTGCTTCTTCGCGTATCCTCCGAGGCAAGAGAGCAGGTTCTTGGGGAACCTAACTTGGAAAAAAAAAAAAAATCTAGGGACATATCTCAGTGAACTGATTCAAAAGCCTGACATGTATCAAGGCTCACAGGCAGCCCTACAATAGAATCTTTTTCTGCTTTTTTTTTTTCTTCTCCTTTCATATGCACCAGGAGGTTAAACTGGTGCATCCAGAACATTGATATATAACTGTAATCTGCTGATGTGTTATTTGATAAAGCCATTTACAGGTATCCTAGGGAAGAAATATTAAGATTTGTAACTAACTAATTACTAATTTCTTCAAATTCATTCTAGCACTGAACTGTTTCATAGCTAGGCTTTTGGCCCCCTGAGATTCAAACACTAAAAGAACAAGCTGAATCATTCTAGTTTGTAAGTATTTTGTTTTTTTTTTTTAAAAAAAGCTAGATACCTAGCTTTTTCTTTAATGTATGACTGCTACAAGAGACAGTGCTGAACATCTGCCATCGGAGGTGCGCTGACCAGCAGTTACAAAGTTGTTTAAAAGACATATTGCATCGTATGTCCCGTATTAATCAAGGGCAGCATAAATGGGTGGAAGATAACATCACAAAAACTCAGTGTCACCTGTAGTAATTAAGATGTGCATAGTTCAATACACACAACTTGGATTTGTCAATTCCTTCCACATATTCCACTAATTTTCATAGTAATTTATCCTTGGCTGATGGATCAAAGTCTTTTTGCCCCTACATATACATCTAAAAAGAAGCATCTCTGTGATGTCATTCCAAGACATCCACACCCACGATAGCCTGAAATTACAACATACCCAAGTATGGCCATGTTAGCAGAGGGTGGAGACTTCAGGACAAGGTAGGAATTTGGAAGCAAACAGGAAATGAATGGCAGTCCAACAGAAACTCAGGAGTGAATGAAAGATGAGTACGCTCTTACGGAGCTTAGCGATTACTATCACACCACTAGTCTAACAAATACGCTGAAAGCGCTGAGTCTTGGGGCAGAGATGAGAACAGTACTTCGCCAATGCCAATAGTTGGAGAGACTTTTTCTTTTCTCCTTTTTTTCTTTTTTTTTAAGAAATCAAGCACTGCTCTTTTACAGAAATACGACTTACAGTTACATGTCAAATGTACTTCAAATATAACTTTTAACTATATGAGCTTTAAGTCCAGTTCATAATTTTAACCAGCATGATTTTCATGGTTCTTCTAATAACCATATGCTACCAATCAAATGAAGCTATTTTCCTAAGCAAAATAATTAACTATTTTTTATTAATGTGAACATGTTGACATAATACAAGTTACCTTTGACCTTGAACAGCCATGATTTGAGATTCCATGTGTTAAGATAAGCAAAACATGACTGCAAATCGCTTTTTCCACGATCTTGCTGTAGTACATGCCAACGTTCAGTAGCAGTACATTTCCATATACAGGAAAAGTTGAAGAGCTGTTCTACCAACATGGAATGCTCAGCCTTTTCTATTCCTTCCGAAATAAAATGTAAAAATATCCAATCTCCCCTCCCCAAGGAACGCAGCTATTTCGAAACACTTTCTAATACAACCCTGCTATTTTCTCCACAGATTGGCACTACATATGAACTATACGGTCCCATCCTAACTTCTAGATCAGAGATTTTTACTAACCTACATGCTGTTCCCAAAGACAGCCTAGACAAGCAATATGATCCATTCCTTCCCATTGATTTGCTTGAGCACCGCAACTTGTAGCAACTGACTGTTTTCCATTTTGGTTTGGTAACAAGCTCATAAAAAACAACAGTGATGATAATCTCAAGAAGCACCACTAATTTCTGTCATCTGATAGCTGCAGTGCTATTTTCTTCTGGAAGATAAAAGGAAGGCTTCCAGTTACGTTTATTCCTTACCAACACACAGACAAAGTCAAACTCACATGGCACTAGAGAAAACGCAACTGGTTCTTGTGATTCTTGATATAATTCATATGTAGTGAACCCCTCAACGCCTTCCTGTCAGCCAACCTTGGAATCTCACACACGGAAGATACTGTTACGATAACTCTGTCAGCCAAGTACTTAACGCAGCTATCCCTCATCTTTTTTTTCCAAATGCAAAGTAACTGCCCTTGAGTTTCAATAAAATTTTAAGAAAAGGAGGAAAAAAAAATAAGGAAATCTTGCACCTTTGTACAGCAGGAGTTCTTTCAGTATGTACACTGAAAAGATCAAGGTTGGGACATACAGGACTCAGCTGCTGTCATCTCAATGGGGTGAGAAATACGTGGTGTAAGGCCATCCCTGGACAAGCAACTAGCAAGGCTGCAGACTCAGAAGCGGAGATAGCATGCGTGTGTGAGAGAGAGAGAGGAAGAAAGGGATCTTTTTAATCCTTGCCTATTTCGAGAGCACCTACATCGCTTTCAAACGTCTGGGAGAGAAGTGCCTACAATTAAGGACTGCCTCCTACTGCTGCCATTCGCTTCCAAGTCACTCAGCGCAGCTTTCCCAAGGGGGTGACTCCTCACAGGCAAGCCTACCGACCCAGGACACCATTAGCATGATAAACCCGACGGCTTTGCGATGGCTTGCGGGCTGCGGCCCTGCCCCGGGCCGCTAACACAGGTGCAGGGCTCTGCTGCGGCGGCCTCGGCGGGGCAGGAGGCGAGGCAGGGGGCAAGGCAGGGGGCAAGGCAGGGGCTGCCCCGGCGAGACCCGCCCGCCTGCTCCCTCCATCCATCCCCCCGTGCGGCCCCGACCCTCCAGGGCCGAGGGGCTGAGGGCTCCCCGCCGCCTCACCCTCAGAAGGGTGCCGCCAGCCCCGCCGTGCAGCGACAGGGCCGGGCAGGCCGGGGCTGAGGTGACAC
>VZTL01007932.1:0-13983 GCA_013400535.1 Scopus umbretta
TTCTACAGGTTGTACAGACTGCGCTGTCAGAGACACAGGACCCTGAGGAAGTCTCTGTTACTGTGAAGGCCTTCATGACTGCAGATCTTCCTAACGAGCTTATTGAACTGCTGGAGAAAATAGTTCTTGATAACTCTGTGTTCAGTGAGCACAGGTGTGTAAAGTCAAAGTCACAGGAACCTTGAAATTATACCTGGTGCAGGTGTTAAATTGCTGTAATGTGGAACAGCAAATAAACTAATACCTTCTCCAGAGTGGAGGGGGGAATTTTTGACCATACTTGATATGTGCTAATATTTTCTTTCTCTTTAGGAATCTGCAGAACCTTCTCATTCTTACAGCTATTAAGGCTGATCGCACCCGTGTCATGGAATACATCAATCGCCTGGATAACTATGATGCTCCAGACATAGCCAATATAGCTATCAGCAATGAGCTTTTCGAGGAGGCATTTGCGATCTTCAGGAAGTTTGATGTCAACACGTCAGCTGTACAGGTATCTTAAAACCTCAGTTTGTAGTAACTCCTTGTGGCGTGCATTCCTGACACAAGGACTTTGCTGTTAACTTTTGGCTTCAGTACGTAGCACCAGTTTGCAAAGTGTCCAAAGCTGCTCAGTGTCTTGCCATACAAAGTAGAGCAAACACTTTGTATTGAACCCTCTAGTAAGTGAAACTGCATAAGCATAAACCCACTTGTGCTGTGTGGGTTGTATAGAGTAGTCCCTATTTTAAAAGCAACTGTGGATCCATTGAAGAACTAACATAAAACACAGCTCAGTGTCTTTGAAAACTGACCTTTATAGAGAGCAGCTGATCATGGTAACCCTTTCTTTAGGTATTAATAGAGCACATTGGAAACCTGGATCGTGCATATGAATTTGCTGAACGCTGCAATGAGCCTGCTGTATGGAGTCAGCTGGCTAAAGCACAGCTTCAGAAAGGGATGGTAAAGGAAGCAATTGACTCGTACATTAAAGCAGATGATCCTTCCTCGTACATGGAAGTTGTTCAAGCTGCCAACGCCAGTGGTATGATTAAGCTTTATTTAAGTCTTTTGCTGTTGATGTGGTTCAGCTCTTCTGTGTGGTCTGTTGCTCAAACTGCAGTTCTGCCAAACCTGTATCTTGATGCAAATAGGGGAATCTGCTCTTTCAAAGACTGCCCTAAAGAAGAATGGGAAAAGATAGCGTATTCCATTTGCAGATAATCAGTGGTCTCGTAACTACCTCCTTCAGCTAGCTGGAGACTTCTGTCAGAGCAGTTGCTACAAAGGAGGTCTTTGCATCAAGTTAAATACCAGGCTTTATTTAGTTAGGCCCGTTGTAAGGTGACTCTATTGCTCTAGCGTAGTGTGTGCAGTATGAAGGCTCATCTTGATTGTTGGGGAATAGCTATAGAAATACTTATGTCGAACTAGGTTGAGCTGGTAGTATAGCTTATGCACAAGTGTCCTCAGTGGCGGGAAGTAAGCATTTTGAACTCTTTTGTAGGAAACTGGGAAGAACTGGTGAAGTATCTCCAGATGGCACGCAAGAAGGCCCGGGAGTCATATGTGGAAACAGAATTAATCTTTGCTCTTGCTAAAACAAACCGTCTAGCAGAGCTAGAGGAGTTTATTAATGGACCCAACAATGCACATATCCAGCAAGTGAGTGAGACTGAGTTTTAGTTTTGTTGAATCACAGCAGCAGGCTCCTTAGGCCTTGCTAACTGGCGGGGTGTTGGGGCTTCTGTCTCTTTGGATATGCGGATAGACATTGGACTTTAAATGTGTTCCCATTTTGATAACTGCCTGAACGCTACACACTGTATGTAAGCCCTTGACTGAAAATCTGCAAGAATAACCTGGTTATGCTCTCCTGTAGGTTGGCGATCGCTGTTATGATGAAAAGATGTATGAAGCAGCTAAGCTGTTGTATAACAATGTGTCCAACTTTGGCCGTTTAGCCTCAACTTTAGTTCACCTAGGTGAATACCAGGCAGCTGTGGATGGTGCTCGGAAAGCAAACAGTACTCGCACATGGAAAGAGGTAAACTTACTGATGGAAAAAGTTAAGGGACTTCAAAGGTGTAGCCTCTTCAGAAGCTTTGACTGTAAGCAATAATGCAATTTTCAATTCCAGGTCTGCTTTGCCTGTGTTGATGGAAAAGAGTTTCGCCTGGCCCAGATGTGTGGACTCCATATTGTAGTGCATGCAGATGAGTTGGAAGAACTAATTAACTATTACCAGGTAATTAAGCTGACTTCTGTTATATAGCCAGTCTAAATTCTTTCATGGCAACTCTGTCCAAAACTGGAAATTTAGTCAGATTGGTTCCTACTGTGAAACTTCTCTAACTGTCTGTATCTCTTAGGATCGTGGCTACTTTGAAGAGCTGATAACTATGTTGGAAGCAGCACTTGGACTTGAGCGAGCACACATGGGGATGTTTACTGAGCTAGCAATTCTCTACTCCAAATTCAAGCCACAGAAGATGAGGGAGCACTTGGAGCTGTTCTGGTCCAGAGTCAACATCCCCAAGGTGAAAGACTGAGGCCTTAAATTTAACTTAAAACGCATCTGTCAGGATTGTCTGTACCCTAGCTCTTGCAATAGCAGCTCTTCAGGTTACTAATAGTGCTAAAGCCTGAGCACTGATGGACACTGATAGTAATATATATGTTAACTGGCATTTCTAATATGCCTCTTGTTTAGGTTCTGAGAGCAGCAGAACAAGCCCATCTCTGGGCTGAACTGGTATTCTTGTATGATAAGTATGAAGAGTATGATAATGCTATCATCACAATGATGAATCACCCAACAGATGCTTGGAAAGAAGGCCAGTTCAAAGACATCATCACTAAGGTATTGCTTTCCTAGCAGAAGGAGATAAATTTATTGCTATGTGTGCTTCAGATCTCTTCCTTCACTAGTAGCCTCTTTAAAATGCAAAGTCTGGGACATTGCCACATAATTTCAAAGCAAGTCAGCTCCAGTAACTGAAGAGATTTCTAGAGACAAGAGTGAGTCTTGGATGGGTGGCTCAGTTGTGCTGGAATATCTAAGGTTATGTCTGTCTTTCATTTCGATTTCTCCATAATCAAACTTCTGGTCTGAATGTGCCTCTTTACTCATCTCTAGGTGGCCAATGTGGAGCTGTATTACAAGGCAGTTCAATTCTATTTGGAATTTAAACCTCTGTTGCTCAACGATCTGCTGATGGTGTTGTCCCCTCGGCTTGACCACACTCGTGCTGTCACCTTCTTCACAAAGGTAATTCTCCCACTATCCAGATCAAAGAAGAAGTTGCGATTGGAAAAGCATTTAGCTGTAGTAGTATTTTAAAATGCTTAGCTGCTTCACTGCCTCGCAGGGAAGATGCTAGGAGACCTCTACAAAAAGTTGTCTTGACTTAAATTTATCTACCTGATTCCTTGAAGGTTAAACAGCTACCACTGGTTAAGCCTTACTTGCGCTCTGTTCAAAATCACAACAACAAATCAGTGAATGAGTCCTTGAACAACCTCTTCATTATTGAAGAAGACTACCAGGTACGTCTTGTCTTGAAATGGTAGTGTCTGGAACGGGTATCGACTGGCATGTCGTGTATGCTTCATAATAGAAGCAGCTATTCCTGAATTTCAAAGTTCTATTCAAGCCGGCTTCTGTGTCAGTATTAGCTTAATATTCTGGGTGTGTGTTTAACGTCTGGAAACACGGGTTTCTCTCTCACTTTCAGTAGATCTTACCTGCTTGCTGTTAACGTGCATTCCTTAAGCATATGTTCTTTGCCGCTTCAAACTGAACCTAGTGGTAGCTAGCCAAGGATTAAGTGGAGAACTGTTAGTGGCTTTGTGGGAGCTTTTTGGGCCACTCCTACTTGGGGTAGACTGGCTGCTTTGTTATGAGTGTGACAGATCAGCCTTTATTTAAGGCAAGCAGTGGCTGCTAAGGAAAGAACTCGCAGAAAGGGGTAACAGTTACCATGTCTAGCTGTTCTACTGTTTTCAGAGAACAGGTGTCTGGTATTCAGAGGCTCTTAACCTCAGCGATTGTTACTGAAAAATACTAACTGGAATAGCCTGAACTACATGTGTGTCAAACACCAGTTTCTCAAAAAGAGAAAAAAACCCACCAAACAAAAAGTAAACCACAAAACAAACCAACCAGATCTCTCTGCAGGTCTGGCTAGAATACTTTATCCTCCTAGAAGTAGGAATACAGAACTAAGATGTATGGAAAATGTTTGCCTCTTTGTGGATGCAGTTGTACATTTGAGGTGTGAATAACTCTTTTCTACTTTTTCCTACTTAACTCAGGCTCTTAGGACTTCTATAGATGCTTATGACAACTTTGACAACATTTCTCTTGCTCAACGTTTGGAGAAACATGAACTAATAGAATTTCGAAGAATTGCTGCGTATCTCTTCAAAGGAAACAATCGCTGGAAGCAGAGTGTAGAACTCTGTAAGAAAGACAGACTTTATAAGGTAAGACCACTGCACAGGTCTGGTTTAGCTTACTTGGCTTCTTTGGAGACCCATGATTTTCTAGTAAAGCTGCATCTTTTTGGATGCCACTAGGTGGTGCCTGTTGTTAATCTAGCAAATCTTGCTTTGGTTGTGGCTGTAGGTGGACAGATTTCTTGGAAACAAGTCATAGAATGCCTCCTCTCTTCTAATGTCAGTAATAGATTGCAGCTTCGTTAAATACCACATCTGTGTCAGTGTTTGCACTATGGCACCGGAGGCTAACCACTCTCTCCTGTTGCAGGATGCAATGCAGTATGCTTCAGAATCCAAAGATACTGAGTTGGCAGAAGAGTTGTTACAGTGGTTCTTGCAGGAGAACAAGAGAGAATGCTTTGGTGCTTGTCTCTTCACCTGCTATGATCTTCTGAGGCCAGATGTTGTCTTGGAAACAGCGTGGAGGCACAACATCATGGACTTTGCCATGCCATACTTTATTCAGGTCATGAAGGAATACTTGACCAAGGTAAGAGCAGGTGCTTCTCCAACACTGAAAGCTTGTTAGTCACTGTGGTGTATGCCTTGAGACGTCTGCTTGCTACTAACATCGATATGGGCTTTGTCAAATGTCTGTCTGTCCATGTCCACACTTATTTTTCAGTCCATCTGGGGAGAGACTTCGCCCTCTAAGAGACTGAAACACTTGCAGACTCCACCCTATCTACCAATTGCAGAACCTACATCAGTAGTATTTGCCTGACCATGGGCAGTGTCATAACGTAGTTCCAGGATTCAGGCTTTGCATATGCTGTGTCAGTCAGGAATCCCAGCTGGGATCCAGCTCTAACTAAATTCTAGACTGTATACTAAAAAAGCTTTACAGCTAGATCTTGAGTTAACTTGGTCTGCTGTGCATTTAACCTAAAATGTGGCTCTGATACTTAATGGCACTAATTATGACTCAGCTTTTGTTTGAAGTGACTTACGGTGGGAAAAGTACTTGGTAATGCTCTGACAGACTTGAACCAGCTTTGAGTTAAATACCAACTGTCACTAGCAAGATCTGCCCAGCTTGAAGCTTTTAGAGTATCTTCTAGTGAAATGGTGTAAGTTCCTTAATGATTAAGACCCCTTCTGTGAGAAGTAAGAGCTTAACTCGATGCTCGAGTCGATGACGACTAGAGTGCCTGTTTGTCTAGAAGATGTGCCTGGCTGTTACTTCTAAAGGCAGGACTACTCTGTAGTCCTATCGCAACTTGCTATCCTTAAATGCTATATTTTGGGGGAGGTGGGGAGCTATTTAAGTAATAGCATTGCTTCTCAGATACGCCTGATGAACCAAGCTAATACTAGGCCTCTCTTGAGAGTAGTAGTCTCAGAGTAGGATTCTTAAAGATGAAAATTTCACGGTCTGCTAAAGGATTAGACTGTAACTGTAGTGTAGCTAATGAAATCAATGCAATTAAGATCTAGCAACAAGCAGAGCTGCCTTTCTAAAGCAGATACTTCTGGTGTATCTTTGTTTTTACTCACCTGTACCTTAATTATTTCTTCCCTGACGCTTTTGTTTCTACCTTTTATATGCTAAATATGGAATTTGATTTTTCTAAGCTGCACCTTCTGAATTCCTTTGCAGGTTGATGCAATAAAGGAAAAGGTGAAAGTTGATTCTTGTTTTCCATCTTTAAGTCTGGAGGACTAAGTCTAAGGATTCTGCATGAGTTTTTTTCTTTCCTATGTTTACTACACTGCTGCTACTGCTTTTCCCCCAAATGAAATATCACTAAAGCATATGCAAATTGTTTAACTCTACAAGTAGCTAGTGCTGTAGGACAAAAGTAGATTCATTTGCTACTAATAAGCTAATAGATCCTCAGGAAGGGCTTACAAGTGATCAGTTGGATCACAGTCAACCTGGTATCAAAAGGATACACAAGTGCTACTATTTGAGAGCCAATCTGACCGGAAGAACCTCCTACACCAAGAAGTAATTAAGTCTTGGACTTCTGTCTCTGAACCATAAGTCAATATGGCATTTGCTAGTTTAAGGACTGTGATCCAGTTTCTGATCTCTTGACAGTTACTAATGCGTGCTGACAGTAGGCAGAATAGATACTAGCTGCTTCAGAAGAGACTCTTCCTCATTCAGGTGTCCAGTTCTTCTGGTGCTAGTCTAAGCCATATTGTGCTCTAGTTCACATAGCAACTTAAAACTTCAGCTATTAGCCAAAGCCTGTGGTTCTCTTCCCTGTAGTAAATTTCATGTAGTTGTGTAAAAAAGACGGCCTTCCAAGCTCTTCAGCTTCACTAAACTTCTCTTGCTACCTCATTTAAAAAAAAAAAAAAAAGTAATGCTTATTGCTCTTCTGAGGCTTGCCTTTTGCTATGCAATTTTGCCCCTCTGAAGGGCAACCTCTAAGGTTTCTGTCCATCCGCTTCTGTACAAATACCACTCGGATTCTCCTTAGACCAGAGGTCAGCCTTAGCGTGAGTTTTCCATTAATGTGGTTGAGCAAAGGGCGAACAAACTGACAAATGGCTTGAAGATGGACTAAATGCAAACCGCTCCTTGGTAACAAGATATCTGTAATTACACCACTGGAACTCAAGGCTAACCTGACTAAAGTATGTAGCGTAAGGTCCTTCAGCAGCTAGTAAGTGAGGCAGTAAGAAAGCGTGTGTGTGAAAAAAGGTAATTGAACTGCAGTGTTTGCCTAAACTACGCATGTGTAGCAGTCATTGCAATTACATCCCACTATTCCTGAAGCTACAAGGCATTGCTGTGGGCTGCGTGTGGTTTTTTGGGGGGAGCCTGTATGGCAGTCATCTTCAGACCTCACTCTTGCTTCAGTACTTTTGCCTCTTTTTCATGCACACATGACACAATAACATTGAATGCATGTTACTTTTCCTCTGCAGCTTATTGCAGTCCCTGTGGAAAAGCCTTTCAAACAATCTCGCTACAAGTGTGTAGGGTACTGAACCCGGTGATGCTCAAGCAAGCGGTGTACGAACCATCCTGCAGGCTGGTTTCAAACTTGCGCTTGTTCTCGTAAATATTTCTTTAGCTCTGAGGGGAGGCATCAAAACTGGGTCAAAAATGCATTAAGTGTCCTGGGCTGGAGGCTTTCCAAGTGCGTGTAAGCCAAATGCCTCTGCTTAGTAGCAAAGTCTGCGCATTCTCCTTGGGTTTGCATCTCTAAACTTGTGCTTCTGTGTTCAGTGTGTTGCTGTTTGAGTTAAAAACAGTGCAGTTCTCAGCACGGTGTCTGGAAATGAGTTGCAAAGCATTGGCATACACTCCTGTGCACTTTGACAGCAGCAAGCCAGATACTGGTGTGAGGCAACAAAAAGGCTTGCCGTGAAAGCCCAGTCAATGAAGGAACTCGTAAAGCTCGGGACTTGTGCCACTTCCTGGGTTTATGCCTCTAATTGAGGTTACAAATTAACAGGCTTATGGAACACATGTTGTAATTCACAACTACAATGAAGAAAGCTGTTAGCTGTATTTGCTAATGTAGCACAGTTAAGCTGAAAACTGTTCAACTCGTGGATGTTGGTGTAGCTGAATAAGTAATGCCGACCCTGTGTAAGTACAGGAAACCTGTCTTCAAACTCCTTTTATTAAGGACACAGATGAAATGAAAGACTAACCTGGTTTGTGAGTTGTCGTGCTGTCTTAAAAAAGTAATTGGCATGGATTGTCTCTGACTTTATTCTAAACCTTATCTCCCAGGTAAAATATCAATACCTAATTTTTGTGACTTTTAGTTTCAGGGCCTGCCTTAGCCTGTAGTAACGCTGAGCTTCCTTGGATCCGTTTTAGTAACAAGCAGTATTTCACTACAGAACAAGCTTCTTCTCTTGCCTTTCCGTAGGGGTGGGCTAACAGCACAGTTGCACTTGCTGTACAGCAGAGTGAAGCTGGCTAGTCTTGTCTTGTTACTGTGTATTAAGCTCGAACAAGTTGAGTATTTTGTGGGTTTAGGCTGACTGCCACACAGTTCTAGAGTGGAGAAAAAAAAAAAAAAGCAAGTCTTATACACATGCATTCTCTGCATTTGAACTTAAATTGCATGAGTGAATGGGTTTGGAAAGTGAAATCTTGAGGCTCAAGTGACATGTCGGATGCTATTGCAGTCTTCTGAATACAAATACCAACTTCAGATTACTTTGCCTCAATGTTACGTTCAGGGAAACTTCTCCAGGTCTGGGCGTTATCTTGGCAATTGCTCCAACACCAAAGGTCTCCAACTGACACTGCTAAAATCTGAGTTTGTGTCCTAAGGCTCTTGGTTTGAAGTCACTGGAGCAACACGGGCTGAAGAGCTTACCTGATGTTAAAGTAGCTCTAGTCCGGTGTGGGACCTTTCATACAAAGCCTCAGCCTGGAGTCAGCTTTCAAAGAATTTCCACAAATCCCTCAATTAGGGATTTTTTGGGGTTTTTTCCAGGAAACAGACAATCTTGACTGCACCAGTACCAACATTGCTACTTGAATTGATCTTAACTTGTAAATGGTCTCCTTTTCTTGATGGGTGTTAACATACCACTAAGGCTTTTCCACTTCTCTGCCATGAGTAAGTTCCTCTTTTAGACGAGTTTTTTTAATTGTTGGTCTTAATTCCAGGTGGATAAACTGGATGCATCAGAGTCTTTGAGAAAGGAAGAGGAGCAAGCTACAGAAACACAACCTATCGTTTATGGTAATGCTTTAGTTCATACCTTGTCAGTAACACATTTTTGTTTTTAAAACACTACTTCAAAACACTACTTTCCCCATCCTGGTTTTTCCCAAGGAAGTCCTTGGAAATGAGAACGTTCTTCATGTGAAAACAAGTCTTGAGGGAATGTGTTCCAAAATACTAGATAAAGTACAGCTCTAATGCTGCTGCTAAGATTGGATACGGACTGCAGGATTTAAGATCGCCCTAGCTCATGCGAGGGAGTTACTGTTAAACATACAGGTGCCTCCAGGGAAGCTGTGGGAGTTCTGCTGACCACACTCTCGGTTCCGAGGAATAAAGATGAACTTGTTGTGTCTTCCAGGTCAGCCGCAGCTAATGTTGACAGCAGGACCCAGTGTCGCGGTTCCTCCACAAGCACCTTTTGGCTATGGCTACACTGCACCTCCGTATGGGCAGCCGCAGCCTGGCTTTGGGTACAGCATGTAAGGGGCAGCACAAGTCAGTTTGGAGCTAGCATATTTTCTTACTGAAACTCCACCGTCCCTCCCCGCTTTAACTCGTAACAGGGAAAAGCAAGAGTTCTGCCTCGTGTTCTTGTAACCTTTATTTCATGAAGGACTGTTTTTTCTAGCGCAAACTATTTGAATCACTTATGTTAAATCTTTTTCACATTCCATGTCATTTAGACTTTACTTTGAAAGGGGAATAGTTTAAACAACTTTGTTCAAGTGGGCTTTTGCAGGACTGCTTATTACCATTAAGTCTATTGTGAAGAGTCTGATTTGCACTCTATAGTGTTAAACTCTAATATTGAATCTTAAGTTCATTGTATGTGAGCAGCTTACAGTATGTACTGTCTATTCTAAATGCATTTAAGTCTCACTGTATATTCGGAGAAAGCTAAAGCAAAGATACTTGTATTTGACCTTGCAAGACTGCTGACAAGAGACAACACTAATCAGCATATCCTACCCTGGTTGGATTGCATAGCTCTAAAAGAATTTAAAATGCGTACAGACAACCTTGCCTGATTTAAAAAGATTAAAAGTTTGTTCTTTTCTTTTTTTTTTTTCCCCATAACCTATGCAGGTTTTTTCCAGTTATGCATATAGAAAATGCTAGTGTCTTTTTGCTCACTCCATATGTAACAGATGACCTTATGTTGTGCTGTATCCTGTGCTTTTGTGGGACATTCCATTCAGGAACAGAGCACCATGATTCCAATCTGTGTATTTACTAACCCTGCCCTGAGGTTTGTGTATGTTGGATATTGTGGTGTTTTAGATCACTGTTTTGAGTGTACAGAAGAGAGAATTCAAGCATATTGCTGTTCAGTTTTGTTTGTGCAATTTGAAATTACTCAATTTAAAAATAAATTACTGGACTGTGGACATGCTGCATAGTGGTAGCTTCACTTTACTGTCGTCAAAAAGGACCTTCGACCTCGAACCAAGTATTACAGTGCTACTAGCATGGGGCACGCAAGTGCGCACACTCAAGGGTGTGAGGGGCCATTAGGAGAGGAGCAATGCAGACCACTAGCGGTGTCTTGCACTGAGGGGGCGATACAAGAAAATATGTAATGCTTTTTCTATAGAAAGATTATGCCAGAGAGAAGAAAATAGCACTTTTCAATAGTTGGCTGCATTGTGGTCGACTACAGCATATTTGACCGGATGATACGTTAGGACTGTATAGGGTGTGTCAGTTAAATCGAGATCATATTCTAGGTATGTAAGTTGCCTTAAATATATTTAGCTTCAAATAAAATTGACTTAAATGTTTCTCTATGAATACTGTCATACTTGAGCGTAATGAGTATTCCAGCACCGGCCCTATTTGTGGTAGCTGTAGAAGCTTCTCAGGAGCTGTCCTCAGCGTCGGGTTCCAGCTTGGAGGCTGAATCCCTTTCCTGCTTTGCTCCGGAGAACTCCACAGTTGTACTGTGGGATCCTGTCAGCCGAGCACTGCAGCAGTTCCATGTGTAATGGTGGCTGTCGGCATCCGGGGGGGCTTAACCTGCCACAGGCTTTAAGTGGCTGTAGGTCTTTGTTCAAGAGCGTGGTGGAGCGAAAGTCTGCAGTGAGTAGTGTCAGTCTTTGAAAAGCACGATGCCTAAATACGAGGTGCAGTAGAAGAACTTCTCCATTCTCTGTGTTTATTACGCTGGCTTACACTTGTGTTTCAACCCCTCTGACATTCCCCCAGGGTCTGTAAATTTGACTGATGGAGACCAATCCTTCTGTTCCCTCTTTTACAACGTATTTCATAGGTATTTACTAGAAGACTTGGCTGGGAGGCTGTAAAAGAAACGCGCTCAACAGCACAGTTCTCCCAAAACAGCTTTGTTAAAAAAAACTGGCTCTGAGAATGTCCACCTCTTTAGAAGTGCAGGGACCTTGGCTTTTACAGTGGTAGGGCTACAGTGGAGTTGCACGGGTAGAATTTACACGTCGGCCATGATCAGCATGACCTGAACTCCACCCACTAACTTCTGCAATCGAGTGCTTCCTTAAACCCAAGAAAACCTGTTAATCCCAAGCAGAACAGGATTGAAGTCGGTCCCTGTACAACAACCCGCCTACGTGTAGGGTTGGCTGAGCTGGGAATGCTGACCTGCCGGCAGTTTCCTGCCAGTGCAGTAGCTACACTGACACCTCCAGAAAGGAGCACAACTGACAGCTTCTCCCTGTAACTGTTTACTCAAGGTCGGGGCTGCAAAGCCTGTTTAACTTGGTCAGTCTCATGCCAGTTACAAGCTATTGCATCAGTTACCCTAGGAGAAGCTGTTTGTGCAGGAGGTGGCTACTGCTGCCTCCATCTCTACGGGGCAATTTTTAACAGCTTCAGCAGCTGCTCTCTTCTGAATTACAGGAGGGTTTTTCAGAAAAGATACATTCTTTAAGGCAGAAAAGGGGAAACCTGTCATTTTTAGCACATGGGAGAACTTCACTTAAACTTTATTAACGCTTCTATTTGGCCAGTAAACCAGACAAAGTGCAACATCCTCAATCAATTGCACAAGTCTTAAATGTACCGGGTTCCTTCTTGTGGGTAGTAAAACGCTGCCAGCTCTACTTGCCTGAGCCTAGCACTCTCTCTCCCGCTTTAGAACACAATACAGAAGCTAGAGAAACTCATGATTTGCAAGTTTAAACCTCTTACAAAACCTGGTTATTTTATTTATACTGAGAGGACATACAGAAAAATCCCCAAACGTGAGATTTTATCCCTTCGGTACTGATATACACCAATGCATTCAGATTTCTTTGGTCCCCAGTTTAAAAGAGTTTTAAGTGACCAGAAACTTTATCTACTACGTCAGCTGGTCCCGGGCCGATACCGAGGACTGTCTGGGAGCCTGGAGCTATCTGAGTACGACCCGCATCCTGTATTAAGCTCACGGTCAGTCCGAGGTGTTTAGCATCAGCCAGGAGTTGGATCAGAGTCTCTTCATCAGGAGCTTTGAGGACCACTTTAGGCTGTCCGCAGTACTCCCACTGTTTCAGGAGCTCAGGATTTCTTCTCTGAACTTGCTTGTAGGCAGAAACAGCAGCATGGGAACACTGTGCTGCTACTTTACCCTTGCCCATCTTCAAATCGTTGCGGACAATCAGCACCATCTTGAACTCCCCGGACTCTCCCATGATGTTCGCTTCGCTCCCCAGGTGGTTGGCAGCCGCGGTCGTTCCGACTTTGGGCTGCCTTAAAAGCCTCCCGCGAATGCCCCATCCCAGGCACACTCCGCACGCGACTCCAGCGATGACGCTGAGGAACCCGGGTTTAGAGAGATAATCCATGATGGATTCTGCAGACTGGCTATAAAAGCGGGGGGAAAGATAGAACTTACTTGAGCGTTTTTTAGTGCCTGGTTATTTGGAGACAACGTTTGTTAAAAAAAAAGAATTATCCGGTCTTTGTGCGCTGGGGAGGGATGTTCAGAGACGCCTTCCGCAGCGCGCGGTCTCCTGCTATCCCAGCGGCGGATTTCTAATCGCGGACACGTCACCGGTGACGGTGCGCAACCTACCGGTGGGTGACTGCCTTCAACCCGGGAAGTGGAACGAAATAAAAAAACCTGCAAATTATGTGAAAAGTTGCACCTAAAAATAGGGAGAAGCGGTAACATGGTGGTGATTTTTACAGGCAACACCCCAGCACTGGCTTGAGGGCCGCTTCCTGGGGGGGCGAGGGGCAGAGGAGAGCCCCCCAGCTCCACCGGGGGCCCCGGGCACCGGCAACCCCCGGCGCAAGCGACCGCACCGGGCAGGGCAGGCCGCCATCGGGTACATCAGACCCCGATGGAGGAAGGAGGCAAAAACCCGGGGCGAAACGGACAGCGCTGGGCCCTGAGGCGGGGAGGCCCGGGTCCCCGTATCCATGGTCCCCAAGTCCTCGGGCCCCGAGTCCCCGTGGCCCTCAGTCCCGTGTTCCTGGGGTCCCGGGTCCCCGAGTCACCGTGTCCCTTGGTCCCTGGTCCTCGAGTCCCTGGGTCCCCCTGTCCCTCGGTCCTGTGTTCCTGGGGTCCCGGGTCCCCGGATCCCCAAGTCCCCGGACCCCCGAGTCACCGTGTCCCTCGGACCCTGGGTCCCCAGTCCTCGAGTCCCTGTGTCCCCATGTCCCTCGGTCCCGTGTCCCCAAGTCCCCAGGTCCCTGAGGCCCCGGATCCCCGCGTCTCCCGGTCCCCGAGTCCCCAGGTCCCTGAGGCCCCGGATCCCCGCGTCTCCCGGTCCCCGAGTCCCCAGATCCCCACGTCTCCCGGCCCCCGCGGCCCCGGCCCGCTCACTCCCTGCGCGCCCACCAGGCCGCCGCCGCCACCGCCACCGCCCCGCCGTCGCCCGGA
>VZTL01007932.1:14085-35929 GCA_013400535.1 Scopus umbretta
TGGGCGCCGTCGTGCCGGGCCATGGCTGCGCCGCTGCTAATTCATCCCCCTGCTCGGGGCGGGGGGGGGTCCTGCTCTGGGGGGTCCTGCTCTGCTCGTCGCCCTGGACAAAACCCCAGCAACTGTGTGGTAGAATCACCCCGCTTCGGCCCGAGGGATGGTGCCCGATGACACAGTGAGAAACTCATCCTTCTGGCTGCGAAAGAGTCGGATGCCGGTGGTCTTTGTCTGCTTCTCCAGTAGGAACGTGTTGTGCTCTCCGCGCTGGGTCGCCAACTGTGTCCTCTGCATCATGGCAACTGTCCTCGTTCCTAGAGACTGGGACTTGTCTTATGGATGGGGGTGGTTAGGCCCAAACCCGTGAAGGCCCTTAATATCTCCTGTCTGTTGACCAAAGTTAATCACCTAGATGTGTTTGGCTGGTATTTAGTTGTCTGGCCAATGTCGACTAGTGATTACAGAAGGTAATAATGGAGTAAGATTCCTGGTTTGTTCCAGTTTTGCCTCAGGTGTTTGGCAAGCCATATAGGTGACCTGAGGGAAGGGGCAATAAGGTTGTTTGACAGTGGCTGTCTGTCTGTAAAGTGCTGTGAATCCAGGTTATCCACTGCGAACTGCACGTCTGACGTTTCTTCAGGGTTCTCGCCTGTCCTTGTTTTCTCTGCTATGTGCTTACCAACAAGTGGGTATCCTGGTTTAGTTAATGTTAAAAATATGGGTTGAGCGCTCTGAGGTGGAGAGAGTGATATTACTCCTTTATGCCTTGGAGCGTTGGAATTTTGTTTGAGCGGTGGCTTTTGGGACTGTTTTACTGTTAGAATTTCTAAGGTTGTTTCACCCCAGTTCCTGCCAGATAGGTCGGTTGGGGGTTCTCTTGCTTTATACCGTCTTATCTTATGATAGCACACGTAAGCTCCTCTGCATGCATTAACTTACCTACTGAAATGGGCTTCATTACATCAGTCCTCTTTCTTTCAAGCCATTATTTCCTGCAGCATGGGATGGACTTTTCTTTATTCCTTGTTGGTCATAAGTGGTAGTTGTATTGCTTCATCCCGTGTTTTCAGGTGAGAGTTGGGGAAAAAAAAAACAACAAAAAACCACAAACCCAACATGTTTCCAGTTGTGCAATGGGAAGGGAGCACTGCTTATTAATTTGAGCTAAGCTTCTTGTCCTACTTAACAGCTGAAGTCAATGGTGCTTGTGATTTCTGTGGGAAAGGATAGGAGGAGACTCAGTAGTGTTTAAGTGGGTAGTAGCAATGAGGAAGGTGAGTGTACTGGGAGCATGCCTCTTAGCTGGAATGTCTGCACTTTTTCCACCTTAAAGCTTTTTTCCTGTGGTTGTCTTTGAATATCTTTCGAACGTCAGTACTGTTCCTGACTACACCTTGTGAATTCCTCTCCTTAGAGTGTGCTGTGTAAACAGTGCGTATTTTGAGATCTCCTCTTACTTCTTCACAAGCTTTGGTTTTAAACCAAAAAACTATTGCTCCTGATGTGCCGTAAGAAGTAGGCCAGTCCTTCCGGTGTAATGGTGATGGGAAACATATTATTATCTGAAGGTTAGAACTTTAACTTCTGTTACTTGCGGAGAAGTGTGAGTTGGATGGACTTTGCCATTCCATGAGAACAAAGAGCACGGCCTTGAAGCTGTTGCAACGCTAAGCTTTTTGTATTTTGCAGGTTGCAACCACCGTCATGGGGCAGCACGTTGCTGGTTTTGCTGCTGCACTCACCAGGTGGACCCAGGTGACAGTAAGACGTTATGAGTGAGGCAGGCAGTCGTTCAGTGTATTCCAAACTTGTTAAAAAAAAATATATTCTTCTCCCTTACAGGGCTCAGAATTAGCTTCTGTGATTCACCCTGTATGGGCGGTGTATTCTCATTGAACGGCCGAGGCAGCCGTAGTGTCCTCTGAATTGGTTTCAGTTAGAAACTGTTAATGTCTACGAAAAGCAGAGGTCGTCGTCTCAGGAGCGTGTTTCAGCTACTGTTTTCTGTGGGGTTTGTTAGGTACTTCTCTTCATTCCCTTTCATCTCTGCTGCGCCTCCTCTTAGTGAAGAAGCGCTCCCGATATAAGGGCTGGGCAGGCTTGAGCATCTTGTGGGGAAACTGTCTCCTGGCACTTACGAGATCAGATAAAGGCAAAGTTCCATGCAAATCTGCACTCTCCACCAGCTGCTGGAGGTGGCGATTCTTAAGGCTGCGTTTATACTCTTATTATTTTTCTAACTCTTCGCTCTTTCCTAGTCAAATTTAGGCAGGCCTTTTTCATGCAGGATGTGTTATCATCTTGTGACAGTTCCTGTGACCTTTCTTTCCTCTGTGCCTTTTGGAAGCATAGGGAGGCCGACGGTGCAGAGCTTGACTGCCACCTTCTGAAGGCAGAGCGCAGTCTGAGGGCTGCGAGACAAACATCTTGGCAGAGGGTATGTGCCTGGATTTCTGTATAGCCCTCTGGAACCGAGGACGTGGAAGATACTGTGCCTGCTCAGTCACCTGAATATTAAGTTACGGTCTTTTTTCCAGTGTTGTGTGGCCCCTCCCTCCAAAGCCTTTCTCTCCGCTCGTATCGGTCTTTCCAAGCCATCCGTTTTTCTGAAAGGGCTGCTCGGGCATACGTGACGTGCCCTCCCCACGAGGTACGCTGTTATCGGTGCGGGGGTAGTACGTGTTACTGAATCCCTGTTTGAGAGAGGGCGTGAAGTGCAGTGTCTTATAATGCCGCCTCATTCAAAATCTGGATATAGTTGAGCTGGGCGCTTGGGAAACTGAAGTTAGCATAGCAGCACAGCAGTAACACCAAGGAGGTCTCCTGTGATCTCCTCAGGTCACCCTCTCAGCAGCGTATTTCACCCTCTCTGATAACCTTGAAGTGGTTTTCTCGGCAGCTGGTCGAGCATTGCCTCAGTCGGCGGAGGAGTAGTCTCATTCCGCAAGCTGTGATCTGCGCCCCAGGCTCGCTGCCTCCTGCCAGCGTAAGGAGCGCAGAGCTCGTCTGTGATCTGCGTTGCAGCACGAGATGCTACACTGATAATGTTCGTGTTCCCAGTTATTTCAATTTCCTTTCTTTTATTTAACTTTTTTTTTTGAAGTTTCAGCAGGAGATCGCTGCAAAGAACCAAACCACCATCTCTCCTACCGTCTTCCATGCCTTTTCATCTATATATTATTTAGTGACTCTACTGTACTATCATAGCACCTGGTTCTACTGCAGGATCTACACAGACAACCGTCAATATTCATGTTTCACCTGAGAAAATCCACCAGGGAGAACAGTTCAATATATGTGGCCTTAACGGCAGGGACAGAACTTCTAGTAACCTCAGAAGAAAACGTGCAGCATCCCTGAAACTCACGTTACAAGAATCTTAAAGCATTCTTTCCTACAAGATGTCCCAAAGTCTTTTTGGGAAAGTGCACATTTTAACTCTAAATTGTAAAATGACTTTTTTGAAATGGTATTTGGCTAGGAATTGGAAAATAGGTCTGGTGTACAGAGGCATAACCCACAAAATGGAAACCTGTGGTCTTTAACTGAATTACGTTTCCTTTGAGGGATTAAACTATTTTAGTTAGAAAAACATTTTTAGTATGGGAGTAAATGCACTCATATCAAAGTAACCCATTATAGCTAAATCTATGGAGATTTTGAACGTCTTTCAGATGTGTCCTAATTTACTTTAATTGAATGCTTCCCATGAGTGTTGAAGGACTGGAAAAAAATCAAGCAGTTTTCTATTTTCTGTCATCTTTAGGAAAGTTATTAACCTTCGGGTTAGGGACTCTGTCAGTTTTGCATCACATGATGAACGGCGTTGTCGTACTCTGTAGGGACAGAAGGTTTGGAAGAGCAGTCGCTTTGGTCTTGAATGCCTACAGAGCTGAGGACGTAGTTGTCTGTTCCACTGGCTTCAAATACAGAAGAAGTAGTGAAGAGTGACATAGTTGTACGGAGCTGAAAGGGTATGTAATGTTTCCCTTCAAGACTGATCTCATCCTTTACCTAAATGGGCTCGTGTGCCAGGCAGTCTTTGACTTTTGAGGGAAAGTGCTCTCCAAACTGTTACTTTGCCAAGAAACTTAACTTATTCCCTGTGTAAATTGTTGCCTATGCAGAGCATTTGATGACTGAAACAAAACCATATGACAGATGTGTAACGCTGTCTATTTTAGTGCAATTACTTATCCACCTGTGAAAGTCTGTTTTTTAGTCTTTTGTTCTCTTTATTGTAATTGGAGGGCAGCGATGTAGATGAAGAAGAAGGAATGGTTGTCAGAAAAGCTGAGGAGAAAGAAGGAGTAGGATACTGGCAGGACTGGCGCGTGTGGGTTAAAATGCAAGAAATGACAAAAGACTGAAAATGGTGTGTTGCTAAAGTGGCTGGGAGAAAACATCAGCGGAATGGCCTAAGCTATAAATCTAGTTCTAGCAGCTGTGTGACAAGTAACCTTGCTGGAGATGAGAGTCAGGGTTCCAGGGTCTCTCTAAGTAAGAAGCGGTAAGAATTAGCGATTAAAATGACATCTGGGAAAGCGGTGATATCCTTAAAATAGTTCAACAGCTTCCTTGTTGTTCCAAGGAGTCCTCACAAAAATCCTTAGTACAGAACGTGAGTCCCCACTCTGCTGCTCCAAGTGAGAGTGCAAGCACCCCACTACCTTGTCTTAAACTGTTCCCTTTTACGTAAGCGCACCCAACGCTTGGGTGCTTCAGCAGCCCCCCCAGAGCTTCAGAAAGACGAGACTTTTGTCCTTTTCTCTGCCTACGGCGTGCAGAGATTGCAGTGCCTAATTTTGTTATGTTCTCATGCTCTAATAGCTTGTTATGCTTTGTCTCGCTTATGCTGTGACGTGCCAGTCACAGTTACCGTAAGCCCTTTTTGTTGGCCAATTTACATTTTGACTAGCAATAATTGTCTTTTTATACTTAAATGCTATGGATTGCACTAAGGCTGAATAGTGTATTGTGGGCTATTTGTTCAGCCCTACAAAGAAGTTCTTGTGTGAGCACAGCTCTAACAAATGATCTAAGCGACTCTGATACAAAAACTGTTCAAAGTTGTTTTTCTCACTCTTTCAAATAGTTCATTTTTATGTTTGCTGGTAACTGCTCGATGTATTAGGCAAATTTATTTTTAGGTATGGACTCTGTTGTCTTCAGCATTCATAAGAAGTGAAGTTCTGTTGAGCAGATGGAATTTAATTTCCTGTGGTGAGCTATCATGCGTTTGGTGTAGACTTGAGAATGCGGACTCAGTTAATGAAGGGTAACTCCATTTTGGGTTGGTCTCCCACTCCGATTAATCTCCATGGGGAGACATGAGTACAGAACTAGTGATTCTAATAGGCGTCAAACAGAGCAACGGATCAGAGCTGAGCTTAATGGATGCGCGTCCTCCAGTTCCTTATGCTAAGATGCTTTGCATATAATTAGACTTTGGTAAACCGAGGATTTTTCTTTTTCCTGAAACCCATGAGGGTTTGGTTTCTGAATTGCAGCCCATTTGGACTTGCCGTGCCACAGGTGTCGAATCTCCTAGTCAACTATATTCTTAAATACAAGTTTTTAGAGCTTCTCTGCAGAACTGTTGAACTTTAACACCTTCTTAACAAGTATTTGCCCCTCAGAAGTGTGCGAGGGAATTATTTGTCTGCTTTGCTGTAAACATTGATTTGTGTACTTGAGGTAGAGTTATGCAAAGCTAATCCCAGATTACTGCCTTTCCAAGCAGGCAGGGTAAAACCGGCTCTGTTAGTTGAGCTCGTGAAAGCTGTAATACGTACGTAACCGTGCACCTGAGATCCCTAGAGACTGATGATTTTTGTGTGCCAGTAAGATGTTTAACGGATTGCAGTGGAATTCAGAGGGAGTCTTGTGCACAGCCTAGGTTTTAGCATGAAATGTGGAGAGCAGTTTGTATTGCAGTAAATCAACTTTCTTGAAATGTAGTTAAGCTGAGCAGAGAACAAACCAATTGAGACTTCAATTCTGAAGGCTGGATTTGCAGAAGGGAAAAAAATGAGTTTCAAAAATCAGGAACATGTGGCTTCCACTGAAGTCTTTTTGGTTTGTTTTAATGTTTGTTATATTTAAGTAAACGAAATGTGACTGAAGTTCCCTAAACTAGAACTTTTTTTTAGTGTGGCTGTGTGCAGAACAGCTCTGGTGGCTTTTGCTTCCTAAGCAGCTTTCTGTGAACATCAGGCTTTATAACTGCAAATGCCCGATTTAAATATTCCCCTTTGCAATTTGAGCTTTGTGTGTGTAAATATGTAACGTGTGTGTGTGATATACATATGTTTGTGTGTATATAAGCTTATATGGTATATGTGTATAAATACGTATTTATATATATAAAAAAATAAGAGCACCACGAGCAAGTGCAGTCAGTAGAAACAGAACGCTCCACCGTCTGCAGGGCCTCGCTGTCCCTAAGGAACCGAGGAGATGGCTAAACGTTTGATCCTTGTATCACTGTCGCAACTGGCCGGTTATCCTCAACCAAGGACTGGTGTAACTCCCCTGACTTCCAGAGTGTCAGGCTGCGATAAAACTGATCTGAGGAGAGGCAGAGGTTCACATTTAGCAGTTCAGAGCAAACCTTTGGCTGGAAGTGACTGCAGAATGATGCTGTAGAGCTCTTACTGCAGCAGGTCAGTCCTCTGTTGTCCTTGGCTGGCGAGGGAGCCCTTCAGCATTTTTCAGAAACAAACTTCTGCAAGGCTGTTTTATTAATTTTCATGGTGGTTTGGGTATTCCTGGGGCCCAAGTTTCAACGAGTAGAAACTGTAACAAGCAAGAGACTAGTTTCTGCTAGCTTGTTTAACCAGACAGATTTCTGTTTCTGCCCATTTCGTTTCAGGAAGGAGGTGTTGGAGGAAAGGCTCCTTCCCGAGACTTTGATGGTTTTGACTATTGAGTTTTAAGTAAAACCCCTTTAATAATCACATTCTAGCTAGCAATTTTATCTGTATTACAAGTAATGCACAAGCCTTGTACCTGTTTAGAAGAACATCTGTCTAAAACGGACTTGTGAAGCCCTAGAAATATTAAACAGATACAGTATCTGAAATCTTTTAACATTTTATTTTAAAACTTGGCAAAATTATTGCAGTCTGAATCAAAGGGGCGATCTCCCTCCTGTTTACCAAACCTGAGTTGCTGCTTGGCTCTTAAGCCTGAAATAAATCAAAGGGGAAGTATTTTTTCTGTAAAATTTTAATTTCCTCCACTAGACAGTTTTATATAACCTGTCATTTTAATATTGCACTACTTTTCTTTCCAACAAAAGCAGCGTGTCAAAAACTGTAAATCACGTTTGCTTACAGGGAGAAATATAATGCAAATAAGATGCTTTAGCTTTGCGGGACTCTTTCCAAAATAAAATTCCAGAAACTGTTTTAAGATTCAAGGGAGGGTTTTTAAAGTAAGGAGTCTGACTGGCTACTTCTTTGTGCTTGATTGCATAAGAATTGTCAGCTTTTCTTTTTTCTTGTTGTTTTTTTTTTTTTAAGGGGGGGGGGGGAAGAAGCTCTTGCAACATTCTGATTTATGCTGGCTTCCAGTTATTGCACTATTTACTCTCCTGGATAAGGAAAACCACAGCTGTTCTTTTGCACTTTTTAAGGCTGATCTCCTTAGAGAAAGGCTGACCTAGAGACAGAGTGCACGCTTTTCAAAAAAGCTTTCCATCCAAGAGCTCTTTTCCACTGCAGAGTTTACCTTCTCTGGTTACAGATATTAGACTGTGCAAAACATAAGATGCAGTTCTGTGTCTTCGTTACCATATCGAGGGCTATTTTTTCAGGCTGTGAGGTTTTTGAGGTCTGCTTGCGTACTGACTACCTGGAACCTTGGCGCCAGAATAGATGCTTTCTAACATGAGAACCAAATATTAAGCGCCTCTCTCTCAGGATTGAACTGAGGTTTGTGTGAAGGTCTGCTGCTCCTGGAGCCCAAACAATGGGCTAATTAGTAGAAGGGATTGTTTAACAGGCTTTTGTTCAGTTGTTAGAAGTGACGGAGTTTTGTCATTTAAGCGGAAAATTTAGATTTAGGTAGGTGAAAACATTTTAATCTTTGTCATTGTAGGAATTGAATCACTTCCTCCTTCTTAATGCTGTAATGCAGGGTAACTGTGATTTGGATTTGGAGGACTGCTGAATGTTTGCCTGTATCCTTTGACTATGGAGTAAATGAAGTCTTCTTAACCAGAAATAGAGACATTCTGTTGGGGGTTTTTTTTGTTGTTTTTATTCTGCTATTAGGTCCCCATACGTGGCTGATCTATGAAATGGCAGAGAATGGAACAGATTGTGACCAGAGACGCATAGGAATGATCAAAGAACAGCACAATGGAAACTTTACAGGTAGGTGGAAAATGACTTAATGTTCTCAGCTGGTCAGCTGGGTGCGTGAAATGGCCAGCGCCATACCCAAAAGGAATTTACGTTGGTGCGCTCTATGCCCAGATAATGCAAAGGGCCTCAATGCCTTGGAAACTTCAGTCATCTCTACATCTGAAGTCTAGACAATTTAGGTATTGTAAAGCCACAGAATAGTTCTATGCTGTGTATTTCCATGCAGTTTTCTCTTCTACTCTGTTCTCCTTCCAGAGTTCTTGTTCTGTGGTTCATATGCATGTGAGCCCGGTAAAGCTGACTTGGGTGCCAACAGGGGCTGCACAGGACCGAGCTAAAAAACTAAACTATGTTGGCGAATTTGTGGCTGTAGAAGTCAGGCTATACAGCCCCACCCTTTGGCAGTGAAAAGTTAGTACTTGGTAATAAAAATCTGTTCTACTCTGGGAGAAATCCAGTTATTAGTTTCCCAATTTCTAGCTTTTGTGTTGACATGTAGCTTCACTATAATTTATCAGTTTCAATGATAAATTACCAACAAAACAGTTAACTACTTCATCTCCTGCCTTTCCTCTGGTTTTCCTACTGGTAAGTCTGAAGTAGGCTTCGGTTAATGTTTAGGACTCACGGAAAATAAGCTGAGAACGTTTCATGGAGAGCCTCGTGTCACTGAATTATCTGTGCTGTGTAGTATAGCTCAGAAATTATAATCATTTCAGTTTTTTCCTGTCAGCTTTGAATGTGCCAGTTCCATATTTAATTAAGTTTTGTAACCAAGCGATTTCTCAAGTTGTATGCAGTCTTACAGCATTGTCTTTTATGACCTTTACTAAAAACAGTCATAAAAAACAAGGTTGAAGCATTTTTTTTTTATTAGACACATTAAGTGAAAAAATAGAGAATGGAAATTCCTGATGCAATGAATGCTGCGAGATTTAAAGAGGAACTGTGTGTGTCCATGTGTGTATGGAACAAATCAAAGCCTTTTACTTAATGGCTTAAACCATTCTGTAACTCTGAGGTGATGTGGATGTTATCCAGTATTTGCCATTGCAAGATTTCTGTTAGTTCATCTAAAGCAACTGATGCTTACAGCTAAGGAATACAAAATTAAATGGGCTATGTGACTAATGAGGTACACAACTTCTATATGTAAATATTAGCGTCTGATAAGGCAGCGTGTTGCAATTAGGGGAGTAAGACTGAAATAATGCATCTTTAGTTACGCTACGCTGGGGATTCAGATGCGATTAATACTTTAAATGCAACAGCTTTTTACAAATTTAAAATTTATGAATATTATTGCAGTGCTTTAGATGTATACAAAACAGAATACATATGTTTTGACTTTGTGTAGTAAGCGATGTTTAAACAAGTTCGGTGACTGGATACAAGAGTTATTTTTGTTTATTTTTTCCACTGTTTTGTGATATTATTTTTTTCTCTTATTTCAGAATTCATTTGCTTTAAAAGCTTAAAAATTTTTACCGCTCATTAGCTTGACAACCTTGGAACAAACCATTCTCATCCAAAAAAATAGCTAGGGTTTTTATTAACCTTGACTGTATTGTGAGCGCAAAGTAACACGTTCATTAGAAGAACCTTTCTTCTGTGCTTGTATGGTAGTGGACAGTGGGTGTTACGGTAGTGTTGAGCTCTGTATTATATATATATATTATATATGTATTTTTTTAATATATCTATACACACATATATTAAAAAAAAGTATAACCAAATCACTGCAGTTAAAAGCAGCGAAGTGTATCGTGTCAGTCCAGCGAAGGACTGCGGTAGAAAAGCAGGTGCTTTTCATGGCAGCGCTTCCTGTCCGCTGGGCTCATTTTGGAGAAGCTGAACCAGCGTGGCACGGCTTACCGCAGCCTGAGGATCCCGACCGGGAGGGTAGATGCCGTTATCCAGTTACACGGCGACTGAAGTGTATAAAGAGCACATGTAATTCAATCTAGTTCGATCGGAGAAGTCTGAGAATAGCTCTGGAAGAGAACCAAATTCAAAAGTTCAGAGTGAAATGTGGTCTCTCTAGGGGGTGGTAAAGTCGCATTTGACCTAATGTATTAGCTGGTTTGTAACCAGTAGTGCGGTGCCTTGCAGGAAGGCTAATAGCTATGCCAGACTTTTTGCACCCTGGGCCAATTAGATTCTTGAATGGTTGTCCGCCACATGGAGGAAAAAAGCCACTTTATGTCCTTTGCTGGAGGTCACCTGATTTCCGATGCCCGTAGAGCAAATGCATTGTGATGAGTGGAAAAGATGACTGGGAGCCCACATCAACTTCCTAGTGAAGCCCCCAAAAAATAAAAAAAGTCAAGTGTATTTTTGGGTGGGATGGAATCTGAACTGTCAGCCTGTGCTTCTACATTTCTGTTGCTTTTTGTTTGCAGATTCCTCTTTGCTGAGTGAACGGAAGCGAAGGGACCGAGAAGAGAGGTTGAATATTGTACTGTGGAGACAACCGCTTGTTACCTTGCAGTATTTTTTCCTGGAAACTCTAATAAACTTGAAGGAATGGACCATAAAGTAAAGATAATTTCTTTAACTTCTACTAAGCATTCTGGGGAAACCTATGCTTTGATTCAGTAGGTCATTCTGACATCTTGCTTTCCCTGATGATTCACGACTTTAAAATTCTTCTTTCAGAAAACGTATTTGGTTTTTGTTCCTTAAAGGTGGCTACTGGAACATACCACACTTCTAGCTGTGTACTCAGACCTTCTGCCTAAATTACATAAGTGTAAATACAGTAAGGTGTCAATGGAAGAAAATTGCAAACTTCCTTTCTGAAGAGTTGAATATTCCAATTTGAAGGAGTGGGACAGTGTTTTGGGATCCTTAAGGAAGAGATATTGTACTTATGACTGCAGTGTTAAGTACTGATCTATTGATGTATGTGTTCTTATCGCTGAATGGTCTTCAAATAGCTCAGCTAGGGCAGGGTTCAGGATTATGTGGAACTGGCAGTGATGTTTATGATGCTGTGAAGAGGACTTTGCTTGTAAGCTACGTGGTCCCTTTCACAGCAGGAAATGATTTATTAAAGCACTTTCCCTACGCATTATTTACACATTATGGGCTTTTACTCCGGTTAGACAATTTGTGAGTAGCAGTCCTAACATCCCCTACTAGTGCTGAAATGCATAGCTATTTCTTAAGGCAATAGGCTTGAGAGGGTTTGGAGTGCCAAAAGGCAAACATGAGTAAAATTGGCAACTGAAAAAGCCAAGAGTAGCAGCCGTCCTAGTGCTTGTGTTGGTAACTGGAATCCCTTGTGTTTGGGATTGAGTTTACAATGTTTTTCCCAGTCAGAAGATAGGATCTGATATCACCTTGGGTGATCCTAGCTCTTGGACTGCTCCTTTGCAGAGTGAGCTGAGATTGGTGATAATGAGCTATGATCATTGACCCTTCTGGGCATAGGTTCGAGGTGCCGACACGTAAGATCCATTGAGAGGAACTTCTGGTTTTCATTTGGATCTTCTGAAATGATTTCTATCAAAAAATACCAGGTTTGCACAGTGTAGTCTTAATCCCCTTTTACCCCGTCCACCCCCCCAAAAAAAAAACTAACGCTGCAATCTACTTATTTTACTATGTGCATTCTTTCAGCTATCACTGGGAGTTGTTTCTTGGAGAACTGTTTTATTGGGTCTTACGTTAGCCATTTCTGACAACCTCCAAGCATTTATTTAAACCCAGCAGAAGTAACATTTGCAGTCTTGTTTTGAGCTGACTATGACCTGGCTTCCTAGACATCAAATTCTGTTGCAGACGGTACTTGCATCCTCTGTTGTGCAGCACATCTAGCACCAGCATGACAATATCTTTACAGAAAATAACACTGACTATTATAAGCTATTAAGTTGAGACCTCAGATTGACTCTTAATGGTATCCTGTGTTCTACTTGAGTAAATTGTGATTTAAATGATGACAATCACTTGAAAATCCGATTCTCATACTAATATAAGCAGCACAAATTCTTTCAAAATTAAAGTGCCTTTTTTCAGCTTGCTTAATATGAAACATTCATGACTGTTTTCCTGTATTACATCTCATATTTCTATCTTTTTGTCTGTCTAAATAGATAAGTTACATTCATAGTTTGCTATTTCATGTCTGAGAGTTTTCAGTGATGCTAGCACTTGCTTTTTTATATCATTAGGCGACAGTATAATAGTGTTTCCGAGAAAATAATAAATGTACTTGCTAATCTACTGTGTGTGGCCACATACACGTCAAGCATAATGTGTATGTGAAACCAAACGGGCTCAAAAGTAATTTGGTATCAAACGATATCGGAAAACACTTTTCGCCCCTTACTGTAGTAGCTTCCTAATGCTTTTTAATTAGCTAAAATGTATTTATTAAACTTTGAGCTGTTACAAGAGATATTAATTGTAATAGATCAGGGGAACCAAAACAGAGTAAAGAGTTGTTCCTTTACTGTCGCTGCGGTTCTCCCCACCAGTACACAGTTTGAAATTAGCACTTCTGTATTCCACCCACAGCTCATCCCTTGCCCAGGGCCAGTGCAGTGCCTGCTTTGCACTTCGCTTAGCCCTGGATGGTGTTGATGGCCCTGTGTTTGAGACTGTCTTGGCTGCAGAAGCTGAATATTTGTTTTCAGATTGTGTTTGTTGTCAGATGGTTACTTTGTTTTTCTTTATTTAAAGAAAAAATGTGCATGGCTGAACTTTGATCTCGCTTGACAGTGAAGTAGAGACTTTTTTCCATAAAGAATAAAGGCTCCCCAGATACCTTTTTCAGAGGTTTATGCTTTTATAATAGCAAACTTTTCAGCTGCCATTGTCCCCACTGACTACATCCACGCAGACCCGGTCTACGGGGATAAATAAGTTACTTTGAAATGCACGCTAAATTATGAAAACACCTAATTGCCGTTTGTCTTTTAAGATTGTGGCATCGGCGAAGTATCTTGGTGTCTTTTTTACTGACGCTTGCAGTGCTTACAGCTACGTATTACATTGAAGGAACGCATCAACAGGTATGAGGTTTTCAAGTTACTTTCCTTAGTGACTAATAACTTCTGTCCCTGTGCTAAAGTAGATGTACTGGGCATTGTGTGGGGTCTTCACGAAATTGTAACGTAGCTCTTGAACGCCTCCTCAGTAGGGATATTTGTTTCTTATGTCATGACCCCTCTCTGTTGTGTGTGGATGAGCCACGTTTTAGAGATGCGGAACGATCAGCTGTATCGTTTGATCTATTCTGTTGCATCTGTAGGTGTTCCACTTCTCAGCCATTCCTGACTAGGCACACCTCCGATGCTGCAGCACTCCTTCTTCACATCTGCTCTTAACAAGCTTTTAATGGTGGTGTGAGCTCTTGAGATATAATACTAAACTGAGTCGTGGTAGAACTTTGTGGTTGCCAAGAAATGTTTCTTCTTCTGCTGTGGAAGGGTCTCCTGACCCCTATCCTGTGGTAGGATAGACATATATCTAGACATAAAATGGTTTCACGATTCAAATCCGTTTCTGCGATGCTTCTTATACCCCCATTGTTTTAAAATGGTTGTTTTAAGAACTTTTTATGCTTTGGAGTACATGAAGACTGATGCTTTTGCATCACTTGACGCGTAAGCCATTACTTAAGCATAAGGTGACGGTGTTGTCTACACCTTTTCCCTCCCCATTTCTCCTTGAGTTTCAGACTTTCCCTGAGGGCCGACAGCCCTTTTAAACCCTGCAGAGCATTTCCTTGTGCAACTGAATCATCTTACCGCTCTGACTCTGAAATCAGCAGGTTCCCAGTGTCAGAGAACTTGCTTACATCCATACTGCTATGGTGTGTCACTGGCTGCCTGAAGGACGTGCAGGTCTGGAACACGAGTCCTGGCTTCCCAGGACGAGTCTGGAAATGCAGTGAAATGAGTTGCTTCAGCTCATCGCGTTCTCGCTCACTCGGTCCAATGCTTGAGACCTAAGCACTTGCACGCAGAGCAAGTTGATAGATGGTGAATCAGTGGCCCGTTCCTGATGGACAAATACCTGCTTCGTTAAAAACTGCCCGGGTTGGTGGCCTTGTCAGCATGAAGGCCGGAGCGTGATGCACTCAACATTTGCCACTAGATGGCTCTTGCAAACTGGTGTTGAGGCGCATGGCCCCCGAGCTGGCTGCTGGGCCTGCACTGTGCCAAGGCTTGGCGGAGCAGTGCTGCTCAAGAGGTTTCCTGGAGCCTGCTGGAACAAATGTGTGCCTCTGGGCCTGGCGAGGGGAGTGTGACCTGCAGGGTCCAGCCAGTGCTTGGAGCTCTCCTTTCTGGGGGGGTCTCAGTTGTGTGCCAGCAGGTATCTGTCCATCCCCTTTCCTCCAGAGCTCCTTCCCTAAAGTCCATGTCCTGCTAGTGCTGCTATCTTGATGTACAGTCAATGTGTACTTGAATACAAGCCACTTCCCTTCCCAAAGCATACTCAGAATAGTGAAGTATATTTGTGATTTTTTCCCTTGCCGTTTTCAGGACTTTTTTTTTACACCCTGCCAGGTTGAAGCCTGATTGAGACTGGTAAACTTCATCTTGGTGCCGTTGGTCCATGGATGGTATAAAATGGCACCTCTTCTTGGGGCTGTGGTACAGACAAGTTGATGGCCTGGCTCATCCTCTTAGTATTGCTCTCATGGCAGTGTGAGGGAGATGCTGCTTCCCATTTCTCCAGTGTACCCAACTGGGTTTTTATTTTTTTTTTTGTCCAGAATTTGCTGTGACTTTCCTGTATTGCCTCACTTATGTGTGCAACGCACAACCAACACTTTAATCCTTTGTTGAAAGTAACAAACCTGGTTACTCACTGGTCCAAGATAAAACATTCGGCAGACTAACTGAGAGTGCAGCTAATCCTATTCCTTTATTTAATCTGTTCAGGCCATTCCCTGAGCTGTCTGCTCGCTGCTTGGGCTCCAGTAGACGCTGTCTGGGGCTTGCTGCTCACTGCTCACACCTAGTATGCCTGTTCTGGATTTCAACCCCCCCACTATCGAATTTTTCATCTATCTCCTTGGAAACTTGCTGATTCTAAGGCGCGTGGGCTTTTCTTTTGAAAGTGCGCTATTTTCTGTATGTGTCTTTGCTGTAATTGTAATAAATTGCAAATAGAAGTATCTAGGATTCTATTTCCGTTAGGTAACTGTCTGTGTTAGTTTGTAGCTTTAACTTTCTCCCCTAGAAGATATCACCATTCTTTATTTTTTTTTTCTCTTTTGTGACTTTTCTTTTTCAGTATGTGCGGTATATGGAGAAAAAGTTCTTCTGGTGTGCCTACTGGGTAGGATTAGGCATTCTGTCCTCTGTTGGACTTGGAACAGGTCTCCACACCTTTCTGCTCTATTTGGTAAGGAAATTTCCATACTGTGTTCTTCCTGGATCGAGTATTTTAATTGTTGCATATTTTCAAATATTTGAATAAAGAATATTCTGTAAGTCCTGATCATGAAGTACTTCTGAAGGAAGAGAAGTGCCTAGTATAATGCCTCTGGGCTCTAGTGAATGCTATTTGTATTCTATACTGTATAACCTTGGTTTGTAGTTTGTATGCTGTACGTTTGTTGAACTGTAGATATTAGCCTGCTGTCAATCCTCAATTTGAAATGAGTCAAAATCTGCAAGCTCTATCCTCTAACTTCTTAATTTAAATGAAACATTTTTTAGTGTGTGCAGCTCAAATGTTTCCATTTAAATTTTTCCAGCATGCTCTCTTTTTTTAGTAAACAGATCATTTTTTCTAGCTGAAACCCCTGAAATAGGCAGCGATTTTAAAATTCGTTCTGTATTAATTTTGCTTTGAAAATAATAGCATGAAAAATGTTTGTCTACAAAGACAAAATAATATCTGTTCTGAACATTTGTATGATGTTGTTTATCTCAGCTAGGAAAGTTAGGGAGACGTTTGGGTGTGTTTTGCTTGTGGCCATTGGATTAGTTCCTTAATGTTTATGAAACCACTGTCCTGGATTGAAGAAAAGGAGTCATGGCCACAAAATAATTAAAACCAGTTTATGCAACAAATGTCATCTTGTATGTGGAACAATTACAGATGTTTACTTTCAGAACTGCTTTAATCATTAACAATAACACAGAAAACACTACAAGAAACAAGAAACTCGTGCTTTTCCACACAGCAGGGCAATGCCTGTTAGACCGAATGGCATCCGTATGGGCTGCCTTTGCAGTAGTCTTAGATTTACTCTTAGTGCAGCTTCTCTCCTACAGACTGCGGAGGCAGAAAGTGCAGGAGAAAGGAAACTCTTGCTAAACAGAAACAAGTTTATGCATGCATAGCCTTCTAGACAAAAATATTGCTGTCAGTCTAAGTGATTGGAAATGGAGATTCGGTAAAGCTGATGAACCCAGCGTCTAAACGTTTTCATGTTAACGCTGGATAGTGCTTAGGCAGCAGTGAACTGGCAATGTACAGATCTTTCTGACTTGCAGAGACGATGCTGTTAATAGCTTAGGGACAATACGACACGTGGGCTGGGCAGAGGGAGAATCAATCAAAATCGTCAGTCCCCGAACCGAGGTGCTCGGCCTCGCTGGAGAGGCAGACCAGCATCGAGTGATGCATGAGGTGGAGCCAAGCTCACAAGCTCAGCTCTCTTTGGGTTCTCTGCCAGCCTACGGTGGGAGTGGAAACGCAGCAGGATGGGATCACCAGCTATTCAGCAGGACCGAGAGAGGAAGGGAAAGGAAGGCAATTCCAGGTTTGCTGCAGAAATCAGTTGGTCATAATGTAAATCAGCAAGTAGGAAACAGTTTAAACGATAGATTTTAATCTTGTTCTGCTTTTTATGTATTTTCTTAGGCTATCAGCCAGTGAGAGTCAACTTAGCGTTTCCTCTAACCAAAGATTTCACGTATTTAGATATTCTCTTTGAAGCAGTTTGGAGAGCTCATCATACAGTTCCTATTCTTAATTTTTACACACGTTATGTCAGAAATCTAGTAAATAAGAAATGCTATGCACCATTTCTGAACTGTATTTGAAAGCGGGTAGTGTTTCTTTGCTGTACATTGATCTGACACAGGGTAGCAAGAGTGCTGTCGTTTTATACCTAGGCCACTCCAAGATGATTTTGTCATGTACAGAAGTCTTCATAAGACAGCACCACTTTGTTTCTAAAAGAGGGTGGAATTAATTGACCTTTCTTTTACTCTGTATTTAAGAATCCAGATGTTTCAGTAGTTCTAAATTACTTTAATACAAAACAAATTAAATTTCATAACATATCACTTAGTGTCCTATGGGGTATGCGAACCTAGTGGATATATTTAGGCCATGGCAAAGCAATGTATGTACAAAATATAACTTCACTATTGGCTTATCAGTATAACTTTTGGTGGGTGTATTGGAGGTGAACAGCCTTCCAAAGGTTACGGGGAGGTGCATCACCTAAGAAAAGAGATTTAGTTTAACGTTGTTAGTGAAGGTATCTAATGCAGATGTAGTGAAGGCATTCATTTGGAACATATGAGGCAAGGTTTCACATAACTTTGTTAGGATGGGAAAAACAGACAAAGGAGATTGCACTGAATAATGAGAAGGTGGTTATAGAATAAAACATAATAAAATTATACCATCAACATCTAATGTGTTACGATACAGGAGAAATACATGTTTGCTTTAAATAGGTGAGGCAGATATGCGTGTTTCTACACTCACTGCCTTTATGGAATTCCCTCAGTGCAACAGAATATAACAGAAGGAGAAGCAAAGACTCATTTTCCTCTTTTCTCCTGTGCAAGATTTAGTGATTAGCATGGACTGTAAATTTAGGAGAATTGCACTTTCTCAGCACTCAATGCTTGTCCGAACCCTGAATAGTTCATAATTGGGTGGACTGTATCTGGCTTTGTAGCCACTAGATGGCAGTGGGAGTGTAAAAACACAAGTTTATTACCCTCACAATGTATTGCCATTTTAATTACCTGAACTGTTAATCTTCTTGTCAATATAGCTGCATCAGCAATATCTGCATGCAATATGCTATCAATGTAATAATACACTCCTTGATACCTCCTCGGTTTGAGCCTACACCTTGTGTGAAAGGGAACACGGAGTACTAGCTTAAGACTGTCGGTACACCTTTTAAGGGTAAATTATTTCAGAATAGTATTCTGGATTTAACCCATATGGAAGCAATGCAATTAGGAGCTCTAGCTTTCAAAAGGAGGAGGTTTAAAGTAAATTGCTTTGTTAGTTGTGCAGCAGGTGCCTCTAAAAGTATAAATAGGATAGGTTAAATGGGGAACTCGCCATATTAACTTTTACATTACTGTATATCTACTTGTCATGTTCTGTATACTTTAAGTACATTTCTTCATTACGGTAAAACTTACTCTATTGATTCAAAGAACTGAAAAGTTACAAACCAGCAAATCCTCTTCTGCTTTAGCGCCTGGATTTCCTGGCAATAGAGAACAGACTCAGTGTTTTAAAATTGCTTTTAATTAATTGCTCATTTCAAATCTGTATGTACAGTGAGATTGTTGGGAGTGCAATTACACGCTTCGAGAACAACGCTCTTGGGCCCACCCGTGTGCTGCTGAGCGCCTGTTGATGCTTGCAGTATTGTCTCTGCCATTAAGGGCCAACGGGTAGGAACTGATGGCACTGTTCAGACAGTGCACCTGAACTTCCTCAGCTGTGACACAGGTGCATCTTTTTTTAAATAGAGCCCTCCATGTACTGCATCCAACTATTTTCATGTCAAACCGTTCATACGCGCTGTCTGTTACCTGGGAAAAAATCATAGGAACAGTTATGCAATAGATGCAGTATGTGAATGACTCTGGATGTTTGCTTTCCCTGGCCTGGCTAGCTGTTTGCCCAGTGTTGAAAACTGTCATTTGTCTGGATTCTTCAGAGCATCTCTCACCAGCTGCCTTTTGGAGCAGCACGAATTCGAGTGCCTGGAGAGATCCTGGGGTTAGCTGAGAAGAGAGGACTTGGAAATAGTTCGCTTAAAGTAGATTTTACGAACTAAAGCAGTCTCGGTTTGCGGGGAAGTTACTGCCCCTGCTTAATATCAGTTCACATCTGATTTGGATTTTGTTGGTCACCAGCACATTCTCGCTGCAAACATCTCTGTCTAGGAGGGAGAGGTCAATTTTGTTAGTTTGATAATAAGCTTTTTATTGCTATTTCTATGATTCAAGACCTCTTTATATATTATAAAGGGTCTGAACGTTGTCTGCTGCATTTGTTCCTAGTTTAATTCTGCTTCCTTAGTTGTAGCCAGCAGTAAATGTAAAATTTGACATGGCTTTTTGGGAAACGATTCTCGTGCTGCAAATTGGCACTGAGCTAAGGGCTGACACAGAGCAGATCTTCATCGCAGGAACAGGGAAGCGGGGCCACTCTTCCAAGAATCCTTTTTATTCTGACACTTTCAAAACAAGTCTGCTGGCTTATTTTCCCGAAGTCCATTAAGGGTTTTTACAATTCTTTAAAAACAACACTTAAAAAGAGGGCTCGTGATGTGGTTCTGTAGGAGATAAAACGATTGTGATTAACAACTCTAAATACTGTTTTTAGCAGCACACAGCTCTTTTTCTTAGTCCTAGAGATGTTTTCTCCCCTATTGGTGGTATATTAAAATATAAATAGCATGAATCACCTAATTACCAAAAGAAGATGACCGAGGGCAACTCGTCAGGAGTTTCTTGCGTTTGTACATGTTGGAGAGGTCTGTCTGCTGCCGGAAAATGAAATGAATGAGGTGCCGGAGGGCCGGTGGGCTCCGGCGGAGCGGGGGACGCTAGGTGGAGCGCTGGGTTGGGACCGCGCTGCCATTGCCATCTTCACGCAACGCTCTGCCTCGTGATTTGGTTTCGCTTCAGCTCTGGCAAATGGATTGCAAAAGATGGGGCCGAGGCAAACAAAATCGGCGTAGAATTCATGCCTATCAAAAAGCCTCGCGCCAGAAGCAGATGATAAATGTCCCTTCCGTGTACGGTCTGTTATAATCTGTGGTGGGGGGGGATGAATGGAAGCGAATTCCTCGCAGGTCAGAAGTGCAGAGCGAGCTTTGGCTCTTTGCATTTGTGTTTTTGTTTCTTAAATATGGATCTCTGCTTGCTTGCTGATAGAGCCAAGTGGAGCAACTGCTGAGAAGGTTTTTGCTGGTGGCGGGGTTGTGGACTCGCACAAACAGGAAACGTGAGGTACAATAAGAATCTTGTGAGTGCGGAGGTCGCATAAGAGTACGGATTTTTTCAGAACTGTAATACGTGGGTTTGCCACTTAATTCTTCTGGGGGTGTTCTGTAGCAGAGTGGAAGAGAGCACAGCAATAATTTCAGGCCGTGAAAAAGAACAGAAAACTGCCTTTAAAGAGAAGGGAGCTGAAAAGACAGTGTCCTTATTGACAGTGCTGGCTTTAGAGAGCCAGTCTGAGTTTATCTGGGCTTGAGGGTCCAATGTCTCGCTTTTGTTCTGAATTGGTTCCAGGATTTGGCTTTGGTGAGGGGTCACATTCTGGCCTCGCGGTAGTTTGCAGCTGAAATGAGTCGTGTTTTGGCCCTGTCTGAACTGGTTTAGGTTAGAAACTGAAGATTTAAAATCCAGACACCTTGTGCAATAATGAGCCCATTAGCTTGTTAAAAAAAAAAATGTTGCTGGTGTAAATAACTAAAAAAAACCCAACCCAACCTACAAACAAAAAACCCTTTTCCTACCAGAACTATGGAAAACTTCTTAAAATCAAACTTAATTCCCTTTAGTTATCTAGTTCCAGTAGCTGAGCTTGTAAGGAGACTGATGATAACATTACTAAAGTGATTCTAAAAAGAAAAGCTCTCAAAACAGGGCTTACTCCACTTTTATGAAGTAGACAGAATAATTTGGAAATCCACAGAACTTGCTCTCTTTTTTTTTTTTCCTCCAGTTATTTACTAGTGACTTTAATACAGGAGTATTTTCATAGTGATTGTCAGCTTCAGAAGATGTTTTGCTCCTTCCACGTGCATTGTTCAAAACTAGCGTGAGTAACCCAGAAAACTGGGTTCTGTGTGTAAAGGAAAAAGTGAGGAACGAAAGCTGAGCTGCCTCAGCCAGGTGGGAGGGAGCAGCAGTGCTCCCCTTCCCAGCGCTGAATTATTTTGAAAGTGAGGTGTTCATTTTCAGTCCATACTGTTCTTCAATTCGCGTGTCAACTTTGCAAGCCTAAAACAAATGAGATAAAAAATGGTTCTGTCTAATATCTGTGCTCAGATTACTGCTATTGACTTGTTAAGGTAGTTGAAGGAAAAATACATAGTGGGTGCAGAAGACAGAAATGAATTCTAAAGTAAGTTGAAATAGATCCTGTTTTTGTGAGGGTTGTTTGTGACTCTGACTCTGTCATTTGTTTCCTTCATGCCTTTAAACCTACTTCCTCCAGCTGTCCTAAGCTTTTTACAATGAACTGAAACATCCGGGAATACTTGAATCAACATATAACTT
>VZTL01007932.1:36007-50836 GCA_013400535.1 Scopus umbretta
CAGCTCACATGGGCTCTGTTCTGCTTGAAACTGCAGCATTGGTATTAATAATGCACTGATGAACTAGAAAGGTCCAGTGAATTAAACTGGACACTGCTGCCAGATTAGTTGTGTAACCCGGGTGTTTCTTAAACGCATTTTAAAAATCTGAGATTAAAAATGGTATTTTCAAGGAGAAAAATGTTTATTTGGAGCCTTAATCCCTCTAAGCGCACCCACTGTTGTACGTGTCAGATACCAACAGATACCTCGGAGAATAAAAGCAGCGCCTCTGGCTTAGATCACGCTGTGGAAGGAGAATCCCTTCAAGGGCTGCAGCTCAATCTGAGAGACTGCCGACTGAGCCCCGAGCCCCCAGTGGGGCGCGTTAATGCCAGCTGAGGCTGATGGTGGCTTCAGATCTGCTGGGCACGAGCCTGGCAACTACCGAGCAGACACCGCTGGTCCCGCTGTCCCGCTCCGAGGGTGGTAATGTCTGGCGTAGGGGCTGGTGGAACAGCTGGAAGCAATAACCTCCCATATTGCCCCACCGTGAATTGCCGGACCTCATGAGTCAGAGCCCGCAATGGTGTGACTCTGAGATCCATATATGGCCTCCAGTGCTGCTGAAAGTGGTGTACGTCAGAGTCTGGACGGTTTATCTAAAGCTGGAATTGTGGCAATAAACAGCTAATGTGAAGTGCCTCCATCTGTGCAGGATTAGCTACCTTACCTCGACTTTTCAGAAGTCCGCTAAATATTGATGTCATATTAATATTTAAGCTATATTGAGTGTCTTGGCCAGCCGTAGTGATTTGAACTTGCACCAAGCTGAGGAGTTAGGATGAAGATTGGTCACCATTTTCTTCTTCTTGAAGATTGACGGACTTTACCTTTTAGATGCTGACGCCTTGTTTTTGTTATCTGCTCTTGACTTCCTTGTCACTGATTCTGTGTCTCATAACTCTGCTGGGAGGTCACGTTATGCTTTCTCCTCACTTGCTCCCTTGGAGTCTCTGCTCTTTTTTTCTTGTTTTTCAAACCACAGCCTGAACTTTATACTTTTCACGTCACTGCTTCCTTGAACAGGCTGGAAATAGCGATAACGGTGCAAGACGATCTCTAATTGGAGACGTTAAAGCCAATCATCGCTACTAGTGTCAATTTGAATAGATGCTGTGATTTATTCTTCAGAAATAATAAGTGGGTGGCTAGGGAAGGGCAAGGAGAGAATGCTGACAGATTATTTTTGTCTTCTGTCAGCACCAGAGTATAAACTGGGATTCTTCCAACTGTGCCTTCCCCTGACATGAGCCTGTTTGCTCCTATAGAAAGTAGCACGGGCAGAGCCTTAAAAAAAAAACGCCTGCCTTTCATATTACTCCTTAAAGTAGCAACGTGGCCCTGTTATGCATGCAGTGGTACCACGTGCCTGCTCCCTCGGTGGTTCTTGTTCAGTCATATTCTGAGCTTGTGGCTCATCGTTTGGAATTTCCATCAGCTCTGCACTGTGGGGCAAGGCTTGACTGAAGTGGGAATAGAAACTCACTAACAGACACATGATTGTAAAACTAATACCTCGCGTGAAATGCCATGACGGTCTGCTGAAACTAGCCCTGGCCGCTTGATGGATGTTTGTGTCGCTGGCGGATGCTCTAGGTACGGGATCCTTCTTCATTCTGAGCCCCCTTTTACAGCCAGCACTGCATACCAGACGTTATATAAAATCACGAGACGTTTTAATCTCGAAACGCAGACAGACAGACTAGATTGACATATTTACTAGCCACCTCCAGATCAAGCTTTTCCCTCTTAATCAGTTTTCTTTGTGGGTAGTTGTCCACTACTCTTGAAGGTTAAAAAAGATGCTGTAACTTGGTGTTACTTTCTTGCGAGGTGTAATGACTTCATAGATAAGTATGAGATGAGTCGCAGCCTGGGGCAACGCTTGCAGGATGTTTCCCATGAGAAGCAAGCTTTTGTTTTTCCAATTTATCTTAATCAAATATAGCATGACATGTTTCCCCCCTGTGGAAGGGCTGAGCCTTGAACCCAGTATGAAAAGCAGTGTATCCATGGAGGAAAACAGATTTTTACTGCATTAAGTTCAGCAATGAGTTCACTGTAATATTTTTCTTGCTGGCAGACATATCACTTTTCCTTGTGAAATGTTTCTAAATTAGAGGCAGTCTAAAATTATATCTTCCCCAAATCTAAAAGGTTAAAATTAGATGTAGTTGCTCTTGTGCTTGTGTCGCTTCAGCAGGGTGGCTGTTCTGTGGAGGGGCATGTGAGAAACCAACCTTTGATGTGGAGTTTGCAGCTTCAAGTGTGTTCACAGTCTAGGTGCACAGAATGATTAATAATGTGAAAATGTGATTCACTTTTAATTGGATATTCGGTTATTTTTCCTTATGGTAAAGATTTTTCTGTTTTAAGTATTATACATATCAGCATGCTGTTAAGGATTTGAACTTCTTGATTGTTTGGTGTTTTTTTTCCCCCCCGTGAGCCTGCTGTCTCTTTCCACTTGCATTGATGAATTTCCAAGCATAATTTATAGATAAAAAGATTATACTTTCTAGAAACTTCATAATACAGCATTTAAGGTAACTTATTTCTAAGGATTAGCAGTGTCTATTCTAACTTGGGTGCCTTCAATCACTGAACTAAAACTTCTCTGAAGGCCTGCGAGTTCAAGAGTTCGAGGTTACCTTCTATGAGACATTGGGGTTGTATAGCTAGGGATTTCCAAACTCCCCTAAATTACTATTGCTAAAAAATAGATTTATGTTGAGCTGATTTTGATGACCAGATCTTGTCTTGTTTGATTTGTAAATTGTACAGATATTTGTAACAAATCGCATTCCAGCCTAACCACAGGCTCCTTCTGGTCGTCAGTAGTGGCAAGCAAATGTTTCTCACCCGAGTCAGCAGAATGTTTCTCAATTTCTTCTCTGTTAGCCCTTGTTATTGCCTCCTGCAATTTAAAAAAAAAAAAAAATCATTGGGAGAGGGTGAGGGCAAGACAGTTGGTGTTCAGGATCTTACATGCCTTGAATTTCAGCGACTCTTCCTGGTTTGGCAAGCAGCGTGTCTACTAAATCGCCTGGTTTTAGTATTTGTTGTCTGGTATGACAGTTTTGCAAATGCCGTTTTCCAAGGTAGAGCTGCAGTTAGAGTCAGAGAGGGGGTATCTCGGAGGTTTTTCTGAAGTGTTGAAATAAACTAAACTGAGCTATTGCAGAGAGGCAAAACACTTGGAATATTTACTGCGGCCCCACGCAGAGGAGGAGGAGGAGAGGGTGGAGGAGGTATTATTTGCGAAGAGGATTAAAAAATTGGATGAGAATTAATCCTTCTGGCACAGGGAGGAGTATAAAGAAAACATCTGAGTGTATATTGACTGGGATTTTCCAAAGGTGGTACCTAAAGCTCATTTGAAGTTGGTTCCCTGTTCCATTCAGAGTTAAACCATCACTATTGCTAAACATAAAGCAAAATGGCACCTCTCTTATGAAACATCCCGCCACGCTCCCCCTCTTCCTCCCTCCCACCCCCACTGCAACCATGGTCCTGTTTAGCCAGCCATTGTTTTGAGGTGCTTGGTAACCACGGCTTTGTGAAAGTATAATGCTCTATGTAAGCTTTCAGGGCTGAGCTAGAACAAAAGCAGATGTCGGAGATGTTGCATGCAGCCTGCCAAGCTGTGAGATGTTGTCCATTTGACTAGCAAGGCAGCTGGGCTCCGCTACCAGAGGAGGACGCAGGATTGTTCCGCTTCCCTCTGGCTCGCTCTTGAGTTCCAATACTCCACACTTCATCGCTCTAAATGAACCATTTATGCTTTATTTCTTATTCCAGTTAAAATGTGGCTTCTGTGGGTTCCGTAACTCCAGCTTTTTTCCATTATAGAATTGTTTACATTACAGTGGAAGAATTATGTTCAATTGGCGTAGTCTTCAGGTGGCTCGTTGGCCGTTTACAGCTGCTTTGTGAAATGCCTTTTTTTCCATTGGCTACTTGTAGAAACTTTCCTTTTGCAAACATTTGTTGAGACTGGAAGAGCTCTCTTAACAGGAGGCGATGTTTTGAGACCATTGAGCCATTTCAAGGATGGCAGCTCTGTTGAGAGAAGCTGCTCATGGCCAGAAGCTCTTGCAGCAGCCTCCTGTTAGGCATTTTGTCCTTGCTTGCTCTCCTGAGATTGTACGGGCTGCTTTACACACCTTGTGTGCAGTTTGAGAAGAAATGCTGGTAATGCTATCACTGAAACCTTGCAAGGGGTCAGGACCCTCACTAAAGTAATGATTAAATTTGTCTCTTACTATTATAAAAGTGGAACTAACAGTCTCCCATCACAGCTGGCTGTAGTTATACTGTAGTGCGGCATGCCTTCCAAATTTTGTGGAACCGAAAATCGTACTTCTTGATTCACACACCATATCTCACTGCCTCGGCAACAACCTTACCCTTACTCTCAGGGGAACATAGGAAATGGTCATTTACAACTCAAGTACGTGGGGATTTCCTCCATGCAAATTTGCTATTCAAGAGAATTTTATTGCAAATTTCTGCAGGTGAAAACCATTAATCTAAGGAAGATGGCTTGAGACCTTCTTTGTCCCAAGGTAGCTGTCAGATTGAGGAGGGGCAAGCAGGGGATGGGATTAAATTCCCTAAGTGTCAGAGTACGGTGGAGAAAGAGGATCCCAGGTTTGCCATAAATGTACTTTACAATTTTAGGAAAGTTTCAGCTCTCTCTTTGCATCTGTCCTTGATGAGCAAAATAGATACGTTATTTGTTTAGTTACGAAGCTGCTGGGGACTGGGAAGATCTTGCTACAAGTACCAGAAAGTTGTCCATTGCCACTGGGGCCTATAGAAACGCTGACAGTATACGTATTAGTCATTTGTTCATTCAGCCATTCTTTGTTCTCCCTGCCATATCAAAATCACTCTTGTGTATCAACTTCTGGATCTTCTCTTTTTCAGTTTTACTTCAATGAATCTTTTTTTCTTTTTTCTTTGAGGCTGTGCCTCATTTATCACCTCAGCAGGCTGTATCTATCTATTCATATAATCCAAAGCACTTGGAATGAGTCTCCTGTAAAGTAACAAGGAATAAATAAAAGAATTACCCTGGTATCAGAGTAGCTTGTCTTTTACCAGTTGCATGCCAGCAGAATGGTTTTATTTGGAATTGTTTACACATAGCAGTAGTCACAGCTGTCGTACAGAAAAATATAAATGATATTTTTTTTCAACATTCGTAGTTCACTGCCATTAAATTACAGTATCAATGTAATTGCATAAGCCCAGTGCTCTGGTCTCTTCGGTGGGACCTGAAATGTTGACAGGAGTGAACCCAGCTAAAATCTTCTTCCCAGCAAGTCTAGAAAAAGCAATGGAGCTTTACCTTTTGTGCGAGACCTGCTGTGGAATCTCACCCTTTAATGTGCAAATGAAGCCTGCGGAGTCCTCTGAGGAGTCCTCTGAAGCTGTCTCTGGCTCCTGCATTTCAAAGTGGGCTTTGGAAGCCTTGTGCAGGGGAATGGCAGTGCTGAGGTCTATCACACTTTCCCTCATTATTCTGTAATAAATTTAACTTTGATTGGGGGGGTCTAATTATTGGTCTAATAAAACATGACTCATTTAAAAGAAAAAACGTAGAAGACAATTGTTGACAAGATGTTTCCCAACGTGACACCAAACCCCATCAGCTCGTTAATAGCAGAAGTTAAGGTTTGTGTAATTTGTTCTGCACATGAAGAAAACTTTAAAATTTATTTAAATCTGTAACTTTATGGGAAAACCTTAGTTTAACTCCGTAATTTTTTTTTTCTTCTTCTTCCCCAGGCAATGTTTCACTGACCTTTTGCGAAGTGATTTCTCTTTTAGCCACAATGTCTAGTGTTCAGGCCATAGACTATTTGGATTGCTTCTCACTTCTTTTGTATTAAAATAATGGCAATTCTTTCAGGTTTTTTTAAGTATGTAGCAGTTGAATTCTTGAATAGATTTTTACGCTAGATTTATTTGGAGGTCTGTCCAAAAAAAACCTTTTAATGTAAGATGGAGACTAGAAGTAATTCAATTACATGGCATTTAAATAATGTTTAAGTTTTTAATTAAATTTCAAACCTTTTTTTGGCAAACAGCAGTAAAGTCACTTTCTTGTATACAGAGAAAAACTGAAACAAATTAAGCAACTGATTTTCGGAGAAAGATCCAAAAGTTAAGAAGGTCCACTGTAAGATGTCATAGAGTCCCAGTCATTTAAAAAAAAAAAAAAAAAATTCAAAAAAAAATTTAAATGCCTTCATCTTCTAAAAGCAACAGTAGGGAAAACACCTGCTCTAATAAAGCTGTAGGCCATAAATACCTTAAGGAGAACTTTTTAAAGTTTTGAAAATTTTCCTGTTTTTTAAGGAGTAAGGATTCTTATTTCTCCTTGGCAACTTCAAACTACTGTACAATGGCATGGCAAAAGTTGAAAGGCTCCCTAACGTTTTTGGGGGATCGCAAGAAGGGTGGGTTTTGGTTTGGGCTTGGGTTTTTTTGTTTGGTTGGTTTGCTGTTTTTTTTTTTGGGTTTTTTTTTTTTTTTTTTTGGAAAGAGCATCAATAGCTCAACATTGGACTTCAGATGCTCTAAAAAAGCCCAGCTTTTTACATATATAACATTGTTAATAGCCAAAGTGGGAAACACTAGGTTTTAGCCTAGGTTCCTTACATCAGGGACAAATGTGGGGTTTTAACTTTAACTTTTATTATAATTAACATAAAATGCATCTGAAATTACTTGTGTTTTTTCAGGGTCCACACATAGCATCAGTTACTCTTGCTGCATATGAATGTAACTCAGTTAATTTTCCTGAGCCTCCTTACCCGGATCAAATTATCTGCCCTGATGAGGAGGCGCCTGAAGGATCCATCTCTTTATGGGCTATCATCTCAAAAGTCAGGCTGGAGGCCTGCATGTGGGTAAGGTTTGGTTTATAAGACTTAAGCAATTTTAATTTATGCACTTAGTTTCCATGGTCAGCTATACACAAAAATTCCTGAATTAGCAAAAGAATGATGGCTTACACTGCCAACAGTAACACATATATCTGCAATATCAATCGTTGCTTTCCTGATCAACTTTTTCTGTACTAGCCCTGGATAATTGTAATCTCCTTTAAAGAGAAGTAATAGGATATTACTGGGCTATCTTTTATCAACTGCAGCGCTGACTACTTTTCTAAACGCTAGCAGAAAACGCTCATGTGCTTCAAAGCTGTTGATGTAAAAGGTAAGTTTCAGAAAGGGTATCTGCATCCCAGGTGCTCTTGCAGCCGTCAGCTCTTACGCCGCATGCAGTTAAGCAATAAATAATTTCAAAAATTTTGAGCTTGTAACTTGAGTGAAGTTGAAGTTACTCATACGAAGGACTCAGGCTCTAATAAGATAGCTGAAATGTTTTTCTGGGCTGCATCAATAGATAGGATTAAATACATAGAGTGTTATGTTGCACATTTTTATGGATTTTATTTCTGTTTCTCTGCCTGTTTCCATCATGGCAAACTTTTCTCTTAAAACAGGAAAAGCAGGTTAGCTTTTAAGTGAATCAGGGTCTTAGGAAACACTGTCATTAGCACTGCCTTTCCGTTTTTTGGGGGGGTTGGGTGTTGGTTGTTTTTTTTTTCCCCTCTCTCCTTTCGGCAGCTTTTTATGGAAGTTTGATTTTTGGAGGATTTCGGTCAGCTGAGATTTTTTTCATTATGTGTAGATTATTTTGAATTGCAGTTTACACAGAGGCATCTGCTCTGAACTGCACACCAGATTATCTATATTTTACTACTGACTTCCTGTCCCGACTGATGAGTGAATAATTAAATTCTTGGTTGTCCAATTCAAATGTAGAGACGAGAAATTCTGAAACTACACGGTATCTGATGCCTGACCTCGTTTTCCTTCTAATGATATGAAAAGTTATATTAAGGCAACTTTGGTCACTAGAACTTTTAAAACTATCAGCAGCTGTGTTACCTGCGAAAATTCCAGTTAGGCTGTACGCATTACAGACTGAAGTAATGTGTAGCGCTACCAAAGTCAAAATAGCAACAGAGGAAGCGGACTGACTTTGCTTCCCAGAGGGCTGTACATCTTAAATGTGGCCCTTTCTAATGAGAGGACAGAATTGCCCAAATGCTTGATCAGTAGCTAACATACGAGTACTTACAAGACCGTAATATAAGATTTCTTTTTATTTTCTTCCTTGTCCCCCTCTGCTTAAGTTTGTTTAACGGAGACTAGAGTAATAAAAATGGCATTTACAGTTACATTTCTAGGGCTGCAAAATAAAAAAGTCGCTCAGGGTAAATAAACATCAAGAAGATTAAGCAATGGCTTAATCTTCAGCATGTAAAGTAACTGAGCTATGATGAGAATTAAGTAGTTTAGAAATGAGTTAATAGCGTTGCAAGCATTGAAAGCTTGTGTCCTGAGCAGCCGTGAGGGAGGACAAATGGTACCTTCGGTCTCTCATTTGCGCTGTGTTCCTTGGTTCAGGCTAGGGACAGGACAAGGGAATAGGACCAAGCCAGAACATTTGTATCCCGCTCTTTCCACCCCCCTTTCTTTCTTCTCGCCTTCAAACTCACTGTCAGTTACCTTTTCACTGAACTCTGTCTCCACTGGATTTTCCCTTGGGAGCATCCTCTGTCTACCAGTGGTGTCTAGTGTAATGTTACGCTTTCTTGGAATGTTTCATGAGTACATAAACATTGCTTGCTAATTTCCTGTAAGCCAAATCAAGTTGGCAATTGCTGCTGCTGCTTCTTCCAGTATGTTTCTTTTGTCCTAATTCCAGTTCACTTTTTATGGAAGCTGTTGAAGAAACTTATTTTTGATTCTGTCACTCTTAAACCAAGTGTCCATCTTAACAGGAAAGTAACGGTGACTTCCAGAAAGTTGACTTTTGCAAATCAAAACCTTACTAAAAAAAAATTGATTTTAATTTTCTGCTTTTAAGCTGAAATCAGGAATATTAAATTTAATTCCTAATCTGGGTATGATTGAATGAGCTCACAAAATATTTTTTTTTTTAATGTAACCAGCAACTTCTAATTGGATCTAAGATCTGCACTTATCACAAACCCTGGATAAATGCAAAAGAAAAGGAATTAATGGGTGTATACAGATGTGCTCCTAATGCAGCACATGGAGCCCTGTGAGGAATAGGTACAACAGCACCAACAGCCTGTTTCTTTTAGACTTATAAAGTGAAATTACGTTGAAAGGCTCCAAAGTGAAATCTGGCCAATCTCCTTGATTGTTTGGAGGGAGACAGGAGGGTGGTAGCAATATAAGTTTTCATGTGAAATGTTGAAAGCAGGTCGGTCCCAGTGGGGACTCTGCAGACCTCCGACTATAAAGCTACCCAGACTAAGTATCCTGCAAGGTTTGAATGCCGGGATTTATCTGCACAAGGGATTTGATTCAGATCACAAAAACATCAGCGGCTGTTTCAGCCAACTTAAACCAGGTACAGTTTTTTCCAGAGATTAAAATCATTACTAGTCCCCTCCCTGCATGTCAGTGATAACTATTTTTGCTGATAATGAGTGCTACGAGGATTAAATATCACTGTATCTAAGGAATTATTAGGTGAAATGAAAATGATGCTTTTTTTTCAATCACTATAAAAGCTGGCTCCACCAGTCCTGGCCTGCAGAAGGACTCTCAAAAACAATCTGCTAGGTGTATGCCAGTTTTCACAGCCTTCCATCCCACGGGGACGAGGAATTCAATAGTGCCCTACATTTTTAATGTGTTGCAGCTTTTTTTTTTTTTTACAAGAAATAAGGGGAAAGAATAAAAATGTTTAATTGCTCGGGATTAGCAGAACAGGCAGCCTGTGTCCTGACCAGGATAAAACCTGTTTAAAAGACTCTTTCTAGTGGAGTAATTTCCCAGTTTCCTTTTCTGAATGTAGTTGTGTAAAAGAATTTTGATTAGCATTTGCCTTCCCAATTTGTTGTTAGTCCAAGGAATCTCAATGTACAACTGGCATTTAAAGTTAAATGGTGAAAATGGACAGCTAATATTACAAAAAGCAGTTAAATAGTTACTGGTTTGGATCCCTTAATTGCTGCTTTTTTTTTTTTTTAACTCACTTAAGGAACCTATCTCCAGCAGACATGAAATCATATGATTTTTGTTGCACTTCTGAAATGTTTTGTAATAATGAGCATGTGACTTATCCAATTCAAAGAAAGTTCATGTCCAGTACACACATGCAAACCTCTTCCTCAGTTAACAAAATGAAGCCAAAGCAAATTGGCAGAGCTTGGAGAAGCAATGTGACTTTTTGTTCTTGCATCACCCTGAGAACATAACCTCAAGTTAATTTTTCTGAAACGTTGTTGCTACTGTTTTCAGGCTTATCTTCCCTTGTGCCAGAAATAGGCAGATTAACGAAGTTCAGCTTGTTGCGCTCGTTTAAATTTTTCTTCTGTGGAAAACAAGGGCATAAACATATGAGGCTGTGCACTTTATATGCCCAAACAGAGAATTTAACAGTTTCTGTAACTGCGGAGGGCGGCTGTATTTAAAACCACAACCTGTTGATTTGGAATATCTAGCAGCTGGAATTCTCTCCCGCTTTGCAGCTGCATATAGAGCAGGAACAAAGGAAATTGAAAAGCTTTCACATTGCTTCAAAGGAATAGAAGAGCATTTGTTACTCACTACTGACCATAAAGAGAGAAGAGCCATCTGCATGTAGCGAAGTTTTAGCATTTTTCCAGTGTGGTGCCCAACTATTGTGCTATTACCTGTCCTATGTTTAAACCAGTCTGAGTTTAGTCCAAGTTCCTGTTTCATTAGCCTCTGTTTAGGCATATATTCAATCTTAGCCACCTCTCTTTTCTTTCTTTCCCTGGTTAAGCTAAAGTTGCATTTACCCACAAGACTGAAATGAGTCATTTGATGTCCTGAGAAAACAAATATAATTTTCCTGTGGTGAGAAAGCAACCGTGCTTTCATCTCAGGTTCTCTTGGCTTGCTTTATTCCATCTAAAGGAGGGAGAAAACTCGAGATCAAGCTTTGCTTTACCTATTTTCCTTGCTCGTAGCTGTAGTAAAACTCGAGCCTGTTTTCAACAAACGCTTGCACCAAGTCTCATGACTGAACAAGTAAACTACATGACGGCACCGGGGAGGAGTTCCCGGATTCTTTTGAAGGCCACTCAGGAACAAGGGCTGTCACATGCCGGCAGATGTGTTCTGGCATCATGCGGCGGGGTGAGATGGCAGCGCCGTGCTGAGTCAGGGATCGTGTCAGATAGCAGGGCCCCCGGCCTGGCCGGCTCTCCGGCTGCAGCGCAGCGACAGGCTACGGCCTCCCCGCCGCACCAGGCGCAGCTGGCCGCCGGCTGCGGAGCTCTGCCGGAGCCGGGCAACGCGCCACTCTGCAGGGCCCCAGAGATGCACAGATCATGTCGTGTTGACCTTGCAGACCACAACTTGGGAGCCGCTGCCTTGCAGCACGATAGTCTGTGCTGAGAGAAGCTGAATTTGGCTAGACGAGGAAAGGGGGAAAGTGGGGTTTTGAAGGAACAGCAGTATGTTTGAAATCGGGAGAAATGTGAGCTGGTGGATAAAAGCAAACTTCTCAAAGCAGCTGGTCTCATCAGCTCTAATCATTTGACGTGTCCACGGGACTATGCATATCACATGTTTCCTATTTAAGAATAAACATGAAAATAAATCGGAATTACTCTTTTCCCAGGGTGCTGGCACAGCCATTGGAGAGCTGCCTCCATATTTTATGGCGAGGGCAGCCCGACTCTCTGGTGCTGAACCTGATGATGAAGAGTACCAGGAATTTGAGGAGATGCTGGAACATGCAGAGACCGCACAAGTAAGAACAGTGCAAAACAACAGAATTAATAAAATACAGAACAACTAGATGGAGTAAATAACCATTCCAATGCAACCGGAATGGGCCAAAAATCAGTTGGTGTGAGTTCACAAGGGACTTCCCGGGGTGGAAGAAGATCCTCCACAGGGTAGAGATACCTCTGGTGATGGGAGGACAAGAATGCAGCTTGTTGAAGCACAAGTGCAGCCAAAGTATTTGCTACAAATACTGCATTTATTTAGACCTCCAAGAACAGTGCAGTGAAGTGGGGAGAAAGTGGGCTAACAAACCAGTGATAGAGGAGGTGCTGTTCCATAATGATGGTTGTTATAGTTTCATTTAAAGCCTCCCTGGGCCAGGAGATGATTTTTCAGTCAGCTCATCTCCTTCAGATGACATTTGCCTGCTGCCGCTAATGCCCCCAGGGGGGCCAGTGCATGACCCATTCATCAGCCTGAGGAAGCATATTTTTCCTGATGTGAAAATGCAACCAAACTGCTCTAAATCCCTTTTTGTTGCTCTTGTCATTTATTTTCTTGCTGGATTAAACGCTGCTTATGTTACAGCATAGTTTGCAACTGATGCTGTACATCAGCCAGATATTATCGTAGATAACTTTTCATTCAGGTTAGGCATTTGCATCCTGTTCACAAGTTATTGGTAGTGTGTTAGAAAAAATTAAACATTTTTTTTCCTCAAACTACTTGCCACTGAATTTCTCTTCTGTATTTTTCCTTCTTACCTTGTTTTGTCTGCCACTAAGTTGAAAAGGGTCATGAGACTGCTATTAAAAAAACAGCAGATGCTAGAAGCCAGACCTGGTTTTTGTTAAACAAGATCTGGCCCTACTAGTAGGCACCATAGTTAGGTATCAGAGTAAATCAACATCTTTGGCAGATACAGTGGCAGAGAAAGTTAAGAAATACCAGCATATAAAAGATCAAATTCAAGGATTGACGAATACCAATACTATTAAATTTATAGGATTTCATTTAGGAAAATGGTATCAAGGCAATTATGAATTATTAGCAGAATTAGGACTCTCTTTAAAGTGGAGTCTGCAGTGCGCTGCTGTCTTTAAACTGTTTTGCCAGGTATTTCCTTGATATAAATATATACTTTTACTTTTTTTCTCCTTCTCTTCAAAAAATGGATGAAGCTTTTTCCGTCAAAGACAGTGGTTTGTCTGGAAATACTGAGTGCAATCTAGTAATTCTATCAGTAAACCCTGTGCTTCCTGAGAGCCTGCCCCTACTAGAAAGTTCCAAAGTTTTTCTGCTGTTGTAAATAGTAAATTCTGCTATTTCTTTAAAGATGCAGTGGTGGGGGGAGAAATCTGCTTTGTTCTTTATCGTCAGTCTTTGCTTTGCAAAGTGATCCCTAACTGTATAAAAATCAAGTCGTGGTAAAAAAAAAACAAAACAAAAAAACCTAAACCAGTCAAATACACGACTCGAGAGCTGAAATGCTATCTGTGTTTACTGAAACTCTCCCAGCAAATTATATGCGTGTACAGTTGTGGGAGCAGCCAGGGTTGGTTTCCAGAACGCACAGTAAGATTCTTGGGAAGAACATTTTTGCTAGAGAGCATTTTGTCAGGACAGGCCAAAATATAGCTAGCTGTATTGACTACCCTTAGTAAACGAATGGCGTTGTATAATTAATTAAGAAAAATGATAGTGTTATTTACCAGTACTTTTGATTTTATTTTCTTGGCAATTGAATTTGGATTGAAGCATGTTGTTTTGTGGATGGATGGCCAGGGGAAAAAAAACCATCTTTTTAAACTCCACTTGTGGTTTAGTTTTTATAAAACTCTCTTACATGAGGCTTTGACAATCCGATTAAATTGTATTGCGCTCATAAAACTGACAGTTCAGTTTTTTCCATTTGCTAATACGACTTCCTTTTTGCTTTTGGCTTCAATCATGTTTTTGCTAGATGTCTGTGGGAGACAGGCCTGCCTTTTCCTATGACCTTGAGTAAATCCCAGTCTTCAGCGTAGCTTATCACTGTTTGTTCTGTAATTGCTATTCATGAGCAGTTATGATGCCTATTTTTAAATTGCTCAGTAACAATTTTTATTACCTACATGGGCTTCTCCCACTCTCCCAAGTTGAAGCCTTATGCTTAAACAAGCACGGGGGATGTGACAAGTGTCTTATGCCATGGAGACTACTACAAATGTTTGACGTCAACTGACAGGAGCCTTCTTTCAGGATAAAGGTCTCGCTTCATCCTGCCTTTTTGAAAGGCATGAAAATGGGTGTGTTAGATTTGGAAGAATAGCTTCCCCCTCTACTTCTGCTGAGCTGCTATATGCCTACAAGGCAAAGCCAAATGGCTTGACGTTTCTGCCTGCGTGTGTGTGTGTTTTGTTTAGAAAGCTTGTCGCTGCTGTTTCTCAAAAACAATGGTAATTTTGAGAAACAGATGAGGATCTTCTATGGTGAGAACAGGCCATGAATATAACATCCAGCCTGAAGGATCTGTGAGGGGGAATGTGCTTGCTAGCCTGGCACTTCAAAAAAACCAACAAAAAAAGGAACCTAAAAGGATTAAACAGCGTAAAGGTTTAGTGCTCCATTCAAAGTTGCACAGAGTAAAATACTATCTGAAGAGTCTATTGATGGATTTTCTGTCATAAATCTCAGATCCAAGTGACCTGTCTGCTTAAGCTAGGTTTTGAGAAAACTCATTAGCCTACAGATGATGTGTAAGTCTGCCTTGTACTTGCCATTAGCATGCTTCAGAAAAAGCCCCTCGTTTTAAAGGAACACTCACTTCTCCTTCCTGCGCGTCCTTGCGCGTGCATGCCAGTGCGTGGGTCCCAGTGACATACGGGGAACTTCTCCTGCCTCGTGGCTGCCCTTGTTAAAATGGAGCGACTTTGCCCTGGAGAAGGAGTGTGGTTTACAAGCAGGGCTTTTTTTTTTTTTT
>VZTL01007932.1:50864-64127 GCA_013400535.1 Scopus umbretta
TTTTTTTCTCCTTTCTCCTCTCGGAGCTCCGCACAATGCAGAGCCCAGCATGCTATAGGAACAGAGCAACTCGGTCTGACTTGTTAATACTTAAGGCAGTATTTAAAAATTACGCACGTTTGAAAGGGTATCTCGGTTGCTGTTAACTCTTCTTCCAGCCAAATTCCAGAGCAAAGGAGTTTTTTTTTTATCAGAGCTCCCCTTTTAGCCACGGGGAGTATCTGCAGTGCAGCCGTTCAAACCAACCTCTCAATTAGGGGAAGTGAATCTACTACTTAGTGCTGGGGCAGCACATTGGTAATAATACAGTGCAAGCATACTTTTGTACAGTTTCATGTCTACACACTCATGCGCGGGGACTCTCTTTTGCCAGTCGAAGAGTTGCTGATTGTTTAGTGTTCCCATCTTTTCTCCGTCATGCTGAAACACTTAAACCTGACGGAGGTTTCTGGTGAAAATGAAGCTTTGAATGCCAGCTTCCCTCAAGGCACTTGGTGATAATGCGTAATGCGTGGGCCCTTGCTGTATCATGGTACTCCTAGCTAAGAGGAGAAAGTACTAATATCTCTGCTGTATATCTAATCCTTAATGACTGTAAGTGTTTGGATTCATTAAGTGGCATACTTTTAAAAACTAATGATTTACACATTGGGCTTGCTTCTGTGCAGCGTTCCTGCAGCCAAATTTCCATGCAAAAATATTTTCTAGTTGCCTATGTTACTATCAGCCACTGCTGTTTGTTTACTTTTCAAATTGTGTCCTGCCTCTGAAAGAATACTAACTCGGAAAAGGGTTAAATCCATGGAAATGCTGAGATGCAGCAGGAGTCGTTTGTGAATGACTGAGCGCCATCTGCACACTGAGTGTCAGTTGTTGCTGGGACCTGTTTTTGACTCCACTGAACCTTTACTGGTTGTGGTTTGTCTGGCCATCACATGACTTCTCTGAAAATTCCCCCTCCCCTCCATTTCCAGTAAACTGTTTGAACAGGAGTGACTCAGACTGAAACCAGCTTCCCTGTAACCACAGGGCTTGTTAAAGAATTTGTCAACGTGGACTCAAGAGGGTTTGTATTAAACTAGGCTGCAACTGCTTCGGTTTGCATTGCGTCAGGAGTTCCACCGAACAACTTCCTGCTCGGAGAGTCGGCTTCTTGTCCGCAAGGAGTTAAACTGATGAACTTTTGCGATAGTGACAGTTAGACACATGTTAAACCCTTCTTTCCAGCATTTCTGAAAGGTCTGGTGCCTCCAGCTGGATTGCTTTTCCACATCTTCATGTGGGGTTTCTCTTTGCAGAAGCAGAACAAAGTACACTACCACACCCAGCCATGGTTACTTGGAGAACCCAGCACTGTGTTCTGACATGACACTGTGACTTAATTCGAATGGAATGATTAGGTTCAACTAATAAGCAAAATGTTACTTAATTAGCGGCGTAAAAGAAGATGGCCAAATTAAAAATGGATCTCTCCCATGATTAAACTAGCAGCTAGTATCTGATAAGTTCCTGCTTGAAAAGGATTCCCTGGCTGCTGACTTGTTTAATGAAAAGGTTTTAAGGGTGTTCGGTACCAGAAAAAAGAAGTTAAAGCAGACCACAAGCAGGGTTTTATAAAGCAGTTATCATAAAAATGGAAGTGGTAGAGTCACATACAATAACTGGAAAACCTTGACTTCTTTTTTTTTTTTGCTTTTCCAGAAATAACTTGTTTAAACCCAACATCAAATTCCGTTCATAATTCCTCTTGCTCAGTCTTCCAGTCACCCCCTTTCCTCATCAGCTTCCTCTCTCTATTAATTGTGCCGTACAAGAAGGAGTTTGCTGGTGTTTGGTCTAGGCTGCCTGATGGGTGGCCACCAGGAGGCTTGTCTTCACACACTGCATTCCTGAAGTTTGATGCCTGTGTTTGTTACTATATGTAGGGGGGGTATCTTACCTCTTCTGTCTTGGCCCATAATGAAATGGAAATTCAAAATTAATCAAATCTTGAAGCTTCAATTTAGAAACTTCCTATGAAGGCTGTAGCTTGAGAGCGAGATGGCAAACCAATAGTGAAGTGTGGTGATTTTTTCCACAGGCAGTGTAATAAGCAGTGACTATACTAAGTATCAGTTTAGTTTTACATTGTTGTCTGAAATGAGTGACTTGAAATAAGCTTTGGAATGAGTCAATGAAAGCTTTAAATAAGGGAACTTGTTACAGAGGACTTCCTGAGAAAAGAGGTAGCAAAGAGTTAATTTAGGCAGAGGGTAGACAATAGGAGCTATGAGTAACAAATGTGTAAGCCACCTCCTTGCTGGATTTCTTTGGACACTGGCAGGAGAATAGGGCAGTCTTGTGCCTGCATTGTTCTATTCATTTGCACACCTGCTTACAGATAAGGAAAAAACAGCAATGAGCAGTACATTCCCTAATGGTAATCTAGAGATGACTTTTTCACATTCTTCTTTGAACGGCTCTTTGTGATAAGGTCTTTTCCATAAAACTCGTTTACTTGGCCCTCTGTCCCTTTAATGTTTAGTGTGTAAGTACGCAAATCAGAAATTAATATTGAGCCACTGAAGAAATCTGGATTGCTTAGCAATATTTTCACTCAAGTATTAGGATATTAGCTCAGAGGAATTTTTTCAGTAACAAGTCTCACACTTTACAACAGAAATGAACCTTTTCAGAAAGAATGTCAGTGAGTTTACTGGAAATCTTGCAAGCTGCCTTTGCGTTGTAGTTGTGGCGAAGCAGTTAGTTGAACTCTGCCATTGAATTTGCATGCTCTGTTCTGTGTGGCCCGGGATGCTCGGTACAAGTTTTTAAGGGAACAATTTGGTCCTAAATATTTGATATTTCAGTCCCCAGTAGTCTGAGAAAGACCAAGAAATGATCAAAAGTTTGGGTCAGATAATCTGCTTCAAAAATATTTTTTCAGGGAGAGCCTTCAATAACTGATAGAATATAATTATGGTATCATAATCAAGAAAATGGCTGCTTCCCCCACCACCACCACCTACTCCAGACACTGTTTAAATATCTATGTTGTACAAGAGTCTGGTATGCAGACCACTTCTCTAAGCTGTCTGGGAACCTCTGCTACTTCCCAGGGAGAACAAGCGAGAGGTATGCGTCGTGTTGCACATCTGCTGGCTAGGCTGAGTAGAAAGAGTTGTGTGTGCAAAAGGATTTGTCAGCTGTGTAAGAAATTGCTCACTTTTATTCTACAAGTGTTTTTTCTGTGCGTTGGGCTTTCTTCCTTAACTTAGAAATAAGTTCTCTGTGGAGGAACAGTGTATTTTTTTCAGTGCTGGTGACTTTGGCCCTGCTTTGTCAGGGGTTGAAAAGGTCAATCTATTTGTCTGGTTATCAAAAATTGCTTCCTTTCTTGGTGATGGTGGCTGAAGCAAAGCAATAACTTGCTTCATTCCAGCAATCATGAGCCCGTCCTTGCAATGTCTGGATCTTAACCCCCACAAAAAAAAGGACTTTATAACTTGTAATTGATATTTTAAAAAAAAAAAAAAAAGACGACATCCTGGAGTTGCTCATCTTGCCACTATAACCAGGTTGGCAGACCTGTGGCCACAATAACTAATTGCAATTGTAGCTTTGAAATAAATGAGCACTCACTGTGCAGCTGCAATGGTATTTTAGGCAGCCAGCACGTTGGTGGAGGCAATGCCAGCGTACGCTTTCAACTGTAGAAGCAAAGGCTGCAGAGGTCAATGGCTGATGTGTGGGAACCAGAGTGATAGGGTGTTCTTTTACTTCATTCTTCTCTCTGTAGGTGGCTGCTAGTATCTCATTATGGAATCACAGAAAAATTCATCTTGGAAGGGACCTGAGGCAGTTTCTAGTCCAACATTTTGCTCTGAGCAAAGTCATCTCTGAGATCAGCTCAGGTTCCTCAGGGCATTGTCAAGCCTGGTCTTGAAGCCCTCCAAGGCTGGAGACTGCACAACCTCTCCGGGTAATCTCTTCCAACGTTGGACTGTCCTGATGGCCTTGCTGCTTCCCTGACATGCCAAACTGACAACTCTCTTCCATGAAGTAGACGGCAGGATCTGCTAACTGCCAGATCTCCTATAAGATGTGAATAGAAAGTAGTTCTTTAGCAAGCAAAGAAATACGTTTTATTTCATGCTTTCGTGCTCCACTATAAAATTGCAGAGTGTCAAAGGGGACGTGTTGCTTCATGCTACTGCACAGACCTGAATTGAGGAGTGGAGGTGGCAGGGGATATGGTTAAAAGGGCTGCTGCTCTATAGGACAGATCTGATAAGACTGAAAGGACATGCTCCTTCCTCTTCCTTCAGACTGTTTCCTTTAATTGTGTCTTATTCCTTACAAAATTTCTTTATTCTTACAGTGTGAAGCAAAAGGACTTTTTATGTAGCAGTCCGAGAGCTTCAGTTCTAGTTGTGGAATATGTTGGCATTAAGTTTGAGAGTGCCTACTAACTCGCTGAGGTCTATAATATGTGTTCTTTTTGGTATATCATTTCCAAACTTGAGCATGGTGTTGGATTGTAACAGCCGAAAATCTTGACACTAAAGCTCCTGAGATGGAGCTAATTATGAAGAAGCATTTGCTGGTTCTTCCCCCAAGGTCTAGGGGAGAGGGAGAAGTGAGAGAAGGAAATAAAATATTCTTACCATGGTACAGCTGGTTAATGAAATGAAGAAATGATCTAGGAGTTCCTAATGCTAATAGTCTGTTTAATCCAGAGCTGGTTGACTTTCCTTCCTACTCATGTTAATGGGAGGTCTTTTTTACCATATAATGGATCCATTACTTGGAAGTTTCACACTTCTGCTCCAAGACAGGTTAAAATTAAATGACCAGGGAAAGCAAAGCTTGCTGTTGGAATGAACACTTCACTCTGTTACGCTCTGCCCCCATATGACTCGCAAAGGATTCAACTCTGCCCATGGCTCTGTGGCTTCTTACATCTTTCTTTTCTAACAGCAGTTTTAAAATGTGATTATGAGGACAATAGGTTTAACTGTATTTTCTATGGAAAAGCTTCAATTTTTCTGGCACAAGAACTAATGGTAGTTACTCATCTGTCTGAGTTTACTAAGTCCCAAAGATGAGCACCTTGCTGATTATCTTTGCGGATTTCAGCATCACCCCTTAACATGCAACCAACCTCAAGAATTTGAACACAAACAGATGTGGAAATAAATCTGTGCGTTTCCCTCAATGATCTGTAGTCAGTGTTCTTGTCCTAGGAAAGGCTAGTAGAATTGACCTGTATATTTGATTTCTTGTGGACTTGGGATTTGTAGGTAGTACCTACTTTACACTCATCCTTGCCTACAAATATTCTGAGTAATGGTTTGAAATCTTACTAGCTTTAAGTCCTCAGATCTCTGACGTGGTCTGTTTAATGAAGTTTTGCAGGTACTGCTTTCTCGTCTTTCCACAGTTCTTCCGTAAAGCCTGTGAAGTCAGGGGCCCTGTGTCATTGCTGTTGATTCATCTTCATACTGTACTTTCTAAAACTGAGTTTTCCTTTGCAACATGGATGTATTTTTCTCTTGTAACTTTCTCATGTGATTACCCTGTTCTTTTTCCAGAATTTGATGTCTTGGAAAACCCAGAATTCTTGTGAAGTGAAATTTATTTCCTTCCCAAGCTTAGAATTTGAGCTAGTCCTCTTAATCTGGAACATCTGTCCTATGCCTATTGTATGTAAATACCTTTCTTCTATCAAACTTCAGTGCTTGCTCAGATCTGCCACCTTCCTTTAGGTGCTTTCAGCAATCCCTGAAAACCTTTTTTAACACTGCCTTTTGACAGCCCCGTTTCCAAGACAGGGCCTTTCTTTCCCAGCGTTTCGAGTGGTAAGTAAGTTTAAACCTTACCTTTCACATCCTCGTCTCTCCAGGCGTCAAGATGGAAATATCCCCTTTTAGTTTGCTCCTTATTTGCATTAGGCTGGAAGTATTTTTGAGAAAGCTAGAACAGAGATCCAGGGCACAGCCCTTTCCATACACGTTTAGATGTTGAGAGTCACTGCAGCTGACAGAGTGGGAGATCAGTATCGCCATGAACCACTAGCAAAATATTCCTGCTTGCAACTTACTGGAACCTTACTCATGAGATCTGTTACCTTTGATGTCTCGCAGGAGAGGTATGAAATGGTTTCTTTGGTCACTGAGTAATGAACTATTTGTAGCGATAGGCAATGGCTATCAACCGTATCTTGATCTCTGTTCTCCTCGTATTAACTCCAGGTTACTGTGTTGATCATTAAACGTCATCGCTGATCTGCGTTCTTAGCGTGGATGTATGTTGTAACCTCTCAGCCTGAAGGTAGCTGTCCGACTTCTTTAAAGCTGCTCTTCTGCAGTTAATATGTTATTCCAATGAGTTAATAATTCTTCCCAGTCCTCTGAAATTCTAGAATTCATTGCCTAACCACAAATGGTCATTCTCCCATAAGTTGTGTTTGATTCCATTGTGTTGTAATAGAAAGCCAGAAGAAACAAAATATTGTGCAGCTCATTTTTAACATAACTCAGATTTTTACATAAAAAGGAGCACTGTCTTTGTAGGCAGCTTTTTAAATGTTAAGGAATTATAATTTTAATAATCTGAGCCGGTAGCTTCATACATCGTCTTCAATCTTTGGAAAAAAATGTTCTCTTCTTCAGATGAATTTTCCAAATAATAAACTTTGTTTCTAGTAAGTAAGTATTATAACCCTAATATAAATTTTGCTCAAATCTTGAACGATCGTCCCCTTCTTCCTCACGTGCAGGTTACACATTCGCATCAGGGGAGTCTGCTGGCACTAGGATGAATGCCTATCTCTACAGCAACTTTAGTGTTCTTGTTTGTAGAGGACCTGTTCCATCAAGGTGCAATGCATTCAATTCAGATCTCTGTTTATGTCTTTGTACTTTTTTAATGTTCGTTCACAATTATGTTTTTTTTATTACAGTAACAAATCCTGCATAACCCCTCCCAAGCCTTCCAGAAATATATTTTGAACTTCTTAAGGCTACCATCTGCTAGGTAATTAATATCCTGCTTGAGCGATTGCATTAATAATCGCATCACTGACTTCCTCCTGATCCTACATTAAGTCATTTTCTGTTCTTACTCGTAGAGAATACATGCACTATGAACTTCTGATTGAATTTAGTCTCATGTATTCCTTCCCATCTTTATGGGCAACTTCTTTATGCTATATCCACCAAGATACCAATATTCCCAATGTATCTGTAAAGTGCTTGACATATTTACAGCAGAAAAAAGTTGTGATAGAAGAAGGGCTTCTCTAGGCCTCAAGGCATTCGAACTCTGGATCATATCTTTCAGAGATGGACAGCAATCATCACTGCTGCATGCAGGGAAGAGTTGGTTTGTGATAGGGAGTCCTAGCTTTCCTGATGCTCCTGAAAACTGATAGCAACTTCATGTTAGAAAATAAACTGTTATATTACATAATTGTTACAGGCCCATCTGTGCAGTCTTTCAAGAAAATAGCTTCTGCCAAAGTCTGACGGGTCAGGTATGGGTAACGGCTACGGGATGCAATCCAATGCTGATTATTCAGAGCTCCTTGGTAACCATCAACTAGTTACTTGCTGTGGATCCATCAACGATCTCTGTTCTTGGAGATGAATTAAAAAGAGCCTTCACCATTTCAATGTGAACACGAAATTGTGACTCTTCTGTTTTCTGATAATGAGTGTAACAGAAGGAAGAGAGTTAAAATTGATTTTTTTTAAAACTTTTTCTTTTTTTCCTCAAGCTTGTAAAACTAAATCCAGTGAAAAGTTCTTTACTTGAATACAGAAGGGCTTGTGTAACTTACTTTACAGTGAAGGGAGAAAGAAGAAATAGAGATTTAAATTATAAATGGAAATAAAATGAAACAAAGCCTTGTTGGGCCTTGATGGGACAAAGGCTTGATTAGTTAAGGCAAGATTGTGCGTTCACTCTTTCAGGAAGGAGGGCTTTTTTTAATAGGGATAAATGGTCCATGTTAAGTTATACTCAAAGCTGTACCATAATGCATGTTTAAAGGAGGAACATTGTGGTAAATTTTACTTAGCAACAAAACGTGTAATTTCTCTTTAGTATCCCTTGAAGTCTGGAGGTTTGGGAGGATTTTTTGCTTTTGCAACATGTAGTAATGAAATGCTGGTATCAATAAAATGTGCCATTTTACTAAAGGCAGATATGAAGCAAACTTCCTCAAGCCGCCAGCTGAGACTTGTGAATCAGTATTTCAGCACTGACCTTTTTATGCCTCTTATTTCCATTCCAATTCTTGCAATATGATGATTAACCCAATGAAGTAATGTTTAATCATTTAACCTTCCTTTGCCTGTATCGTAGCAGTCACAGGACATCTATTTCCAAACCAAAGAAACAAATCATCTTTGAAAGGGACATAGTGAGCTAAAGTATCCTGAAATGTTGTAGAGAATGAATCATATTAGCTGAGAGTCGAGTCCAGTCTAGATACTTTAATTTTGGGGGAAAATGTTTTGCCTGTAAGTAGCTGAACTTTTATGTGTCTCTTTTTTTTTTTTTTTTTCCCCTAAAGCAACAAGTTGTGAAAGTTGTTTTGCTTTTATTTCAAATGCTTAAAAAAGTAGAGAAAAGATTGTTGCCTGTGCAGGCTTTATAACAGAAAAATTATATTGTGAAATAGGTAAAAGTTGTGAAACTGATGATTGTATTCTCTGAGAAATGAAACTTTTAAGGTTTTTTTTATTATTGCAGGTGTCACAAAGATTTGACAAACGAAATTTAAGGAAGCAACCAAACAGAAGTATTTCTGAACTTGTTTTCATTAAAGTAAATGTTGAGACTGCAAATACATAGTTTTGCTGCAACCCTGATCTGTATATTACTATGCAAATTATTTGTAGCTATGATTGAATTAGATCATAGAAAATAGGGGAAAAAAATCCTTAATTTATCTCTTTTGACTTATTTAGAAAGTTTGAAAAAGGAAGACAGATTAAGAAGTTCTTGACTGAAATTTTTAGAACTATAGCTGTGCTTTCCATGGAGTACTTTGTAATAGACAATGAGTGTTAAAAAAAAAAAAAATAAAGAAGAAACAATCTGAGTAATAACTAATAACTAAAAGAAAGTTTTTAGTTAATAAGGTGAGGAAAATTGCCCCAATGTTGTTTTGGGAGGTTTGGGGGGTTTTTTTGGTTTGTTTGGTTTTTCGTTTTTTTTTTTTCTTTTTTCAGAGACAAACTTGTTACACTTCTTTTGACACTTTCATCATTGGTTTTATAACAAAAATTCTATGTTTTTAGCTGGAGAGAAAAACTTTAAAGGCAGCCTTGAATTTTGCAGCAGTCTAGAAATGTGGGTGAGGGAAGCTGTTTATTTTTAAGAAATTTGATGAAAAATGGTGCACTGTGCTTACACTAAGTTAATATGATCAATCCATATATAATAATAATATATTTTATTAAACCAGCTGTGCTGCAAAGCATTAGTTTGTAGGTCACTTGCTAGAGAGTTTCTTGCTGGAGAGTTTGTTTCAAATTCCAGCTCGTGAAAATTAATAGAACAGTGTATTAGCAATGCAGTCTAAAATAATGGGTAAATATGTTAAAATTAGAAGAGAAACAACTTCCACTGAAATATATCAAGGACCTATTTGAATAATTGGATTGTAATGTTTTATTTTAAAGATACTTTACAGTGAGATTTATGGAGCTGTGAAAAAAATCTTTATTGGCTTATAAAAGTGAAAATCCTGTTCTAACCCCATGGGCACTGTGAAATGGTGAACAAAATAGGAACTGAAAATATCATGGTCACACTCAGCTTTGTTGTAGAGTACACGGGGAGACATCTTATGAAATTCCTGCATAAGGCACTACTTTTTCAGTTCACCTTTTCAAAGAAAAAAAATCTGTTGTTGAAAGGACAATGTTGCTGTTAGGCTTTAGCACACTTTTTTTCATTTTAAATGAAAGGGTAGAGAAATTCTGAGCACGTATTTTGACTTTTGTATTTGGTTAAGAAATTAGAAGACCCGTTGTCTCCTTAGTGTGCTGCATTTTGTTTCCTCTGGTGATAGCTGTGTGATCACACCCTGCAAAAGAGTCTTGCATCCTTTTCAGTTCATGCCCTAAATCCTCCGTGGGACTGAAAGGGTATAGTAGTGCTGAGCCCTAGTAGTGATCATACATTAACTTGTTTCAGTTTTGCTTACTAACTTGGAAATAATGATGAGGGAATTCTTAGTTTGAGAAGGAACTGCCCTTGATGTTGCAAGATTTTTGGACTTAGTAAACTGGTAGATTATCATGTTTTGTTCTTTATAATAATTCGTGTCAAACTGCACTCTTTTAACTGAAAAGCATGATAAATTTTACTTGTCATGTAGACAAATGCTAGACCTGTTTCTGCTAACGTAAGTTCAAGTGTTTGGTATCACCCTCACTGGGAGTAGGTTTTAGTCACTCATGCACACTGTACGTGTCCTAGAAGTTAAACAGAAAAAAATCAGGAAAAGTTTTCAGTAAAGAGTGAATATTTCACCTATTCCATTTTGCCATAAGACATTCACGATCCCAAGGTGTTGCTCCTGGTGAAAATTAGCAAATTTACCCTTTATAGACTGTTTTAAAAGGGTTTTTATATTCTCCTGTGGTTAAAAATGTCCCACTGTAAGATGTAGGAAACCTCATTTATTTGGCATTTTTCTTTAAGTTGAAGTATTGGTTTTAATTTGGGTTATTTTTTTTTCAAATACAGAGTATAATAAATAGAATTGTTCTGATTTCAGTAAGAATTTTTTTTATTTGAGAATTCGTTAACTCTTTAAAGCACTGTAATGGAGAAAAGTTACTACTCGAAAAAGGGATGTAAAAAGATAGCAAATGGCCTTATCACAGTTTTGGTTTGTTTGTTTTTAATCTGGCATAGAAAGTTATGTCAGTTCTATAGTTCAGAATTTAAGTAATATGCAAGAACATTGTCAAGTAATTGTCACTCACTTGTGTTGGTATATAGTATTGGAGGTTTCAACAGAACTGTGACAAAGTTAAAATTTCATAAATTTAATTCATCTGCATTATTTGGAGTGACCTTCAAGTGTGGAATAGAATTTCATTAATTATTGATTAAAGTGATTTCCCTGTGAAATTTATCTGATGGTTTTCTACAAAATGCAAGTCGGTGAATATTGCATTACTACTGGAAAATCAGCTTTTTATTGCTTTATTCATAGGCTTTTAAAAAAGACTTAATAATTGCTTTTTAAAGTGTGCTATTACCAAAGATACTCAGCTTTCTATAACTACTGTTGCCAAGCCTGAATAGATAATATTGACCCTGGTTTTAACTTTTTGGACAGTCTTGCTTCAAAAGAATTTTATTCTTATGTAAATTCACTTCTTAAATTCAAATAAACTGCTTGTGAGAATCTTTATTTTTGCTTTTAAAAATATTTACTGTGTATTTGGTAAACTTGGAGACTCTTGAGTTTGTCATGAACATGTTTGAAAGTTGTGGTCACAAAATAAAATTAGGCGCATGTTCTTAGCACGTTTTTGTAGAGAATAGCTCAAATGTTATACGGCCTTTGCTTTTAAAGTATTTTAGATTCAAGTCTATGGATTTAATGAACTTTACAAGTCTGTGGTAGACTTCTATTTTGAATTAAGATCCTGGGTTTGAGAGCAAAGATCTCGGGATATAATGGGATTATTATATTCTGGCTTTGTGTTTTGAGAAAGTACCTTTTTTCACGTTGTAAATGGTATTGAAGGAAATTAATTCCTTTTGCTCGCTTAAAGAATAAGGTATAAGCAGCGCTAGCAATTCAAAGATATGGGGAAATAAATACTAGAAAACCTGTTTCCATAGTAGTGCGAACTGGGTGCCAGTTTGCAGGGTTTTGAAGAACAAAATACATGTGGGTGGTCAGATTTTCACACTGAGCACTGTGAATTTCTCTCTCTTCCCTCTAAGCCCAGAGTTTCCAGCTGGCTTTTTTTGTTTCAAAAATTCTCCCAAATGCTAATTAGAAAATGCCGTAGCATGGAGGATAGTGAAATCACATACATCTGGACGTATGTTCATTTGGGGGTTTTGCCTCATCAGTGCTTCCTTTTCTTCTTTGCAGGACTTTGCTTCCCGAGCTAAACTGGCTGTCCAGAACCTGGTGCAGAAGGTCGGGTTCTTCGGCATTTTGGCCTGCGCGTCGGTAAGTTCATTTCAGTAACAGAGGGGTTTATAATCACAAGCTGCAGATTGAATGTCTTGCAATGACATTAATGCTGTGAAATACAACTTGGTTTTATTTAAGTCCATATGGGTCTTCGGGCCTTGTTTGCTATTTCTGTGTTCTCTGTGGTGCTTAGGGCAATGGGATGGTTGTGGTACTGGCAAGTACAAGAGCGTGGAGAAACTCCAGTCCTAGATTAGTAGCAAACACAGTGAATTCTGCAGAAAAGCACAGCAAACAGTTCTATAGTTCAGCATGCGGTGACGAAACCTTCTAAACACAGGTCAGTCCACTAAAGATGGTAAAGGCTTGTCAGAGGAAGGCAGACTTAAGCTACAAGAGACTGAACTAAGACATTCTTAAAATTCAAGAAGCTTCTCTGGTGCTGTTTCAGCCCAGGGATGCTCCCCACGTTTGATGCTGAGGCCGTGTCTTCTCTACCAAAGGTGCGTGCGCACTGCTGCTCGCTGCTCTGTGCTGGTGGGTATTTGGCAGGCCGGATCGTATGCCCCGCTGACATAACTCATAACTGAGTTATCCTGTTGGGACTTTCCTAGCCCAGATTATTAGCTGGCGAGTTACAGCAAGAGCTGTATTATTACCTATAGATTCTGCTGGAACCATATTATAATTTCTTTCGGTGCTTATGTCCTGTAGCTTACAGTGCCTGACATCTTCAAAGATGTAGACAGATTGAGAGTGGAAAACTACCTGTTTAAATCCTGATTAGGATATTCATCTGTAGTAATTCGCCCAAGTCAGCTCTGGAGATACCTGCGGGTCGCTAGGAACCAGAGGGAGCGGAATGAGGAAGGCAGTTTGAGTCATGGCTGTGTGAACTACAAACTACTTGTAGGGGTTTTTTTTTGTCCTCTCTAAGCAAGAATTGATACGAGCATCTCCACTGATGCTATTTTTGTGTTTTGAGGATAATACTGTTCTTTTGGAGTAGAAAAATATTGAGCCATTTGAGGTTTAAATCTCTCTCTGGAAGCTTAATGAAAACTGGTAGGAATGGTGAGCCTTAGTCTTCCCTTCCCCCC
>VZTL01007934.1:0-27542 GCA_013400535.1 Scopus umbretta
AAAAAAAAAAAAAAGTGGGTTAGCAGATTCATCTATCTGTTTTATAACTACTAAACAATTGACTGATTTCAATTCCCTCATTTGAATTTACAAATACAGAAAATCCTGTAAATGCCAATATATTCCTTTCTACACTCATATTCCAGAAAAGTTCTCTAACATTTTTCATTCCCAAGAAGCACAGAGTTTTACAGGTTGTGAACAAAGATCATTTTGCCAGCTCATAAAATAGTTTTATGTGAGGGAATACAGCAGCAATTCTCTTCTATTTCAGAATTAAGGAATGGGAATCTTAATTAGACATAGGGATAATATCAGCTAGTTACATAAAACAGAATAAAAGCACGTAAAGGGTATAAAATCTCATTCTTCAGGACATTAGTCAAGCAGTAATGAATGGGTTAGTACAAAAATACCCCTGGGGAGTAGGCAATTTTTTCATTTCCCCCTTCATTTATTGCCTTTGAAAGTTAACTCATCTGAACAGGTGTAAATGAGTCCAGTGGGTCTAATGAGACAAATGAAAAAGAGGATGGGAGTTGCAGTGAGGATCACTAGTTTGGAAACGAACCTTCATGAGAAGAAATAGCTGAATAATGCATTAGTCTGCCTGATAGCCACCTCTGCTACTTTTCCCCCTCGCCCACATTTTGTCACCGATTTCCAAGGTGAAGCAATTAGGCATGTCGATTCTCAACTACCCATAACCTATTGCTAGCTCCCCAGCAGGGATGAGCCTATTATGTACATACGAATACAGCAGCTTTCCCATTTGTATGGACCAGTACATTTTTAGGATCAATTTAGCTCACTGTTATAACGTGCGAAAGAGATGTAATGTGTCTTCTTACTAAACCAAACAGTAAGTATCTGAATTTTTCGTCTTCATCCCAGCGTGTGCTCGTTCCATGGGGGAAATATGATGTGTTATATGAATTTTCGTGTCAGCTATGGCTTGTCTTCACTCCAGCGATGGTTGTTTCTATGCAGAGATCACTCTTGCTGCAAAATCCTAATGACAAGGCACAGATTATAAACTCAGTAAAACTAAACAAACTTAGCCCTACAATCCTCACCTGCAATCAATTTTGGCTACTTTTTTGCAGCAAAAACTACCAGCATCCAGTCTCTACTAGCATTTTACAGCAAGATAGCTGTAAATCCTGCAGAAACACCCCTCTCTGCACTAAAGACAAAGCCTACGTGCACAAACCTAGCTGCCAATAAATTCAATGCAAGTTGTACATAAGCCAGATTCTCAGTTGGTGTCGATTGGCACAGCTCCATGCATGTCGATTACAAGCAATATGATGTCTGTCTCTGCTGGTGGTGGGCCATGTGCTAATTTGCAACAGGAGAGGACACATCACACTGGACGGCTCTTGCCAGGCTGCAGCAGAGCACAGTGAATTAACTGCTTGCACGGTTTGACGGTCACCCCATTTTACCCAGGATCACAGTGGCTGGTGCTTTGACCCAGGCTTGGTTCCCAGCTCTGCTGGAGAGGATCAAAACATCTCCCTGATTGCATCAATTGTCCCATTACACAGGACAATGTGGTGAGTAGCTGTCAGCTTCTTTTGTGGATGTTGCTCCAGTGTGCACATTGCAGTGTTATATTTACGAAGTCAGAAGAAGTGGGGGTGTGGATAGCCCTGTAGCCTGCCTGGTGCAGAGACACTGCAAGCAGAACTCTAAACATTTTATGAGCTCACAACAATTATTTATCAGTTAATACACACAGCAGGCAGCCAGGGCTAACAGGCTACTAGGCTCAGCATGAGCACACTTGCTATCCATGTTAGAGGCACCCCGTGAGTATCTGCTGTCCAGGAAGCCGTCAGTCAGATGGGGAAGCGTCAACCTCCTTGTTGGAAATGACTGAACCTTGACCTTCTTGAGTTGCTCTCATTTTATTTCTTGGAGTTTTATACCATCACATGTCAGTAGTTTTCTCCTGTGCACTTAATTTATGGATCAACAATTTTGCTTCTGTCTGTGGTTTTACTTTTTTCACTTTGCATGGCTTTGGCTTCTGTTCCCTTAGAGCTCAACACCAATTTTTTTTTTNATTTTTCCTAAAGATGTCCAAAATTAGAATAAGGCTTTTTGTTTCAGGTCAAATGAAATGTTTTAAATGTTTAACTGATTTTTTTATTATTATTATTATTTAGACAATTTAAAAAAAACAAAAAAGTTGCAGGTTGAAATAAAACTTCCTTTTCCATTTAGCAGCCAAACCAAGAAATCAATTATTCATGGAGTTCTATCCTGCAGTGCTGCTCTACTATGTATTTTATAGAAAACATTTCCTACAGTTTGCACTGTTCTCTGTTTTCTCAGTGATGTGTCCCAAAGGACACTCTTAAGGAATTACTTGACCTCTGGTGTCCCTGAGACTTTCAGAAGGAATCTGCTGTTGATGCTTACTGAAATAGAAGATGCAAAAGAAAACAGATTGAAGACAACTTCTATGGTTTGAGGTTATTTCAGAGCACGAGTTTAAGACCACCTTTCCACAAAAATACAGGGACGGCCTGATTTTCCATATCAATATCTTCTCCTGGGTAATAGTAAGAAAAAAAGAGCTTTCTGAACCTTCTTTCATCTGTACTGATGTTTCTGAAGAAAGATTACATATGGACGTCATTACCATTTAACATAGCTAGTTTTTAAAACTTTTGCTCTGACTTAATTCTCATGAAACTTTTCAACACGAGAAAAGATTACAATTTCCAAACCAAATCCTGAGCAGAACTGGACAGGCGATTGACCTGATGGAAGGATTTATTTATTTATTTGTGTCTGTTGTCATTAAAATGTCTGTGTTGGTTAGACTGCANGCCGTCAGTCAGATGGGGAAGCGTCAACCTCCTTGTTGGAAATGACTGAACCTTGACCTTCTTGAGTTGCTCTCATTTTATTTCTTGGAGTTTTATACCATCACATGTCAGTAGTTTTCTCCTGTGCACTTAATTTATGGATCAACAATTTTGCTTCTGTCTGTGGTTTTACTTTTTTCACTTTGCATGGCTTTGGCTTCTGTTCCCTTAGAGCTCAACACCAATTTTTTTTTTCAGTACAGCTGAGCTGAAATCAGAGACCTCAGCTTCACAAGCCCAGACCTTGGGTCACAGACAGCTAAAACCCTGGGCTGCATGCCACATCACCACCTCCAGCATTGCAGCCACATTTTTCCTTTGCACCAGCACTAGCCCTTGGGCCGCTGAGCTGCAAGCCTGGAGACAGGATCAGATCCAGTTAGAAGCAATTATTTTTTTCTTCTACATGGATTTAGTTTGCAGCCAGGCCATATTCCTGGCCACACAAGTGTGAGCAGCAGCACTAAGGAGGGAATGGGAACAGTCATCCGAGGACAAGGTGGAGGGAGAGCAATCCCGTAGCTTTCATCAGCAAGGTGATCTTCTGCTTGACTCTACCAATTATGAAACTACATTTTGAGAACCCACCCAAAAAGGCCAGTGGCAGGTTAACTAGGGAAACATCCATAGGACATGTGTGTCCTCCTTCCCATAGACAAAGTAAGGAACTGAGCTCAAGTCTCTCAGTCCTGAAAAAGTTCTCTTGATTAGAAGGGACACATTTCCCTTTTTTCTTTTATTTTGGGAAAGAGCTTTGAACAAAGTCCTCCAGAGTCATTGGTATCATTTTTCCTAAAGATGTCCAAAATTAGAATAAGGCTTTTTGTTTCAGGTCAAATGAAATGTTTTAAATGTTTAACTGATTTTTTTATTATTATTATTATTTAGACAATTTAAAAAAAACAAAAAAGTTGCAGGTTGAAATAAAACTTCCTTTTCCATTTAGCAGCCAAACCAAGAAATCAATTATTCATGGAGTTCTATCCTGCAGTGCTGCTCTACTATGTATTTTATAGAAAACATTTCCTACAGTTTGCACTGTTCTCTGTTTTCTCAGTGATGTGTCCCAAAGGACACTCTTAAGGAATTACTTGACCTCTGGTGTCCCTGAGACTTTCAGAAGGAATCTGCTGTTGATGCTTACTGAAATAGAAGATGCAAAAGAAAACAGATTGAAGACAACTTCTATGGTTTGAGGTTATTTCAGAGCACGAGTTTAAGACCACCTTTCCACAAAAATACAGGGACGGCCTGATTTTCCATATCAATATCTTCTCCTGGGTAATAGTAAGAAAAAAAGAGCTTTCTGAACCTTCTTTCATCTGTACTGATGTTTCTGAAGAAAGATTACATATGGACGTCATTACCATTTAACATAGCTAGTTTTTAAAACTTTTGCTCTGACTTAATTCTCATGAAACTTTTCAACACGAGAAAAGATTACAATTTCCAAACCAAATCCTGAGCAGAACTGGACAGGCGATTGACCTGATGGAAGGATTTATTTATTTATTTGTGTCTGTTGTCATTAAAATGTCTGTGTTGGTTAGACTGCAATTAAAAATTCTGTTGACTGATGCACAAGGGAAAATTTGTCAATATTTTTCTACATTTTAGAACACAAAGACCACTTTAAAAGAACCAGGTCTAGGGTCTATAGCACAGCAGGTGTGGACACACGATCTAACAAGGCTGAGCTGTGACAGGTGAACAAATTACCACTATGCAGCTGAGCTCCCACAGCTGTCCAGTTGTGCCTCCTGGCTTATTCCAATAATGAAACAGAATATATTAGATGAAGCAAAATGTGTTTCCCCAGTGGTGGGGGAAAGCATGAAGAGTCAGTTATTACCACCCGGCTGCTGGGCAATGATTTCTTCTGCCACAGCGATTCAATCATTCTTGATCGTATGCCAAAAAGGTACACATTATCAGTGCTAGGAGCCCGGATGATGGGTGGTAACTTTCTGAGTTTTGACGGCTTGATTGCATTTCATCATATGTGACTTTAGATTCATTCTCAAGAATAACACAGTCATTTGTGCCCACATTGCCTAAAGAGGCTTGTGTAGGCTTTTCAAAATAATTTTGGAATATTAGAAACTTAAATTCTATTGAAAACAGTGAAGTAATTACATATGATATAATACTTGTCCTAATGTATACCTGCCAAATTGCTTCATCTTGTAACTTGTCACATCAACATGTTTCAAGATGCATGACAAGATGTTTTACAACCTTAAGGTGTTTCTGTTTGTGAATTATTTTACGCTGAAAGAATTTGCGATGAGTATTTGCTCAATCTGATTATTTTTGTGCGCAGCAACTTGCAAAGTTTTCTATTTCTATACTCTTTTGGGGAAAAAGCTTTCAGTCTAAGATTACATTGAGCATGACATTATAGAAATTATTTCCACTACATACATTTCATTTCTTTCTTTTTCTGCTACCATTTTTGTGTCAAAGTCTCTCAATAAAGCAGGAAGTACAAGCAGAAGTGTGTAGTAGCCATTTCTAGTGGAAAGCTAGTGGTTTACTTCTTCTTTGTTGTAAGATGATGTGTTAACTCCTTGCCAGTATTCTATACAGGTATAAAGAGCTTTTTAGTATTCATGTTGGCATTTTCATTAAGCTGGATTTCACCTGACTAAATGTCTTTAGTGTAGACTTCAACATGCAAGGTAGATTCCTAACTTCCCCTTATAGTTTTTGGAGAGAAATAAGCATTGAAATAGAATGGGTTATTTTACCCTAAACTACACATCTAAAATGGGACACCTAAAATGAGACATCTAATTTGTGCCCATAAATGCCTAATTCTTTCCACTGACTAAAGGGAGCTGATAGTGACTAGCTCAGACACAGATTTATTCAGAGCAGGCATCCAAAACTGGTATGAAGCAATCCAATGCTTTTGCAGGTTTTTCCTAGAGTCTTGTTGATGAAAGGAAGTGGAAACTGTACATGATTTGTCACTGCTGCCAGATCTCTACCATTCCAAGCTTCAACCCACCTGCATTTAGCAAACAAACATTGCTGATCAGCATGATGATAAGGAATTAAACATATGTGCAGTCCCACCATCACAACCTCCACAGCTATAAAAATATCCTGTCTCCGAGTATCAGCTATAAGTATTCAGTTGAAATGAATTACCACTAGAATGTTAAATAAAGGTTATCTAATACTTTATTTTGGGGGTGGGGGAGGGATTTCTAACCTCAATCACATAAGAATATTGAACAAGCTGCATTTCAATCTTGTTGGCCAATAAAACATTGATTACACAGCTGATGCCACAGTACAAAAATTATATCTCTCTGAAAAAGCTTGTGAATATTTCACACAACAAAGAAAGAGTACTGTGCACAGAATATTATGCAATGTGTTACACAAAGCCAACATAGCATGGAGTGTATTATTTCCTAATATTCGCTTTTATGGTACTTCTAAGAGGCCTGTAAGTCATCTGTTTAGCCTGAAGAAATACTTCCTGAGTGTTACAAAGCCAGGAAAAATCTGCAGCTCAGAATTCATAGGCTTTTCACTAACACTCCTGAACATTTTAGAGGCCAGCTAAATTTCAGTCCTGATGGAGCTTGTGGCAAGATCCACAGATCCAAATTCTGGCTTCTTCTGCACAATGTGTTCTTGTGAGCCTGGTCTGTTAACCCTTGGTGAGGCACATTTCATAGTGCTTCTGATGCACTCATGCATTGCCACTTCAGAAATTCCTCTCTGAGAGGAAGAGAGTAACTCTGTGTGTCCTTAACAGTTTTCTTATTTGGTTCATATTTGGAAAGACTGACAAATATTTTTTTCCCTTTTCTGGCAGAGGAAATTTTTCAGAAAACTGAGCAGACATATTAGAGTCCATGGAAACTGTTCTTCTAAGTGCTCCTCTGATAATCCTCTCTCTATTCCTTAGCTGGTCATGCCCAAGGAAATACAGCTTTCTTATTTTTCCAAGGAGCTGTGTTTCAAAAAAACATACAAAGCTATTTCTCCCTGAGGTCTTTAGCCATTTTTGCAAAAGAATCTTAATGAACTTTCTTCGTAGCCAAGGCCTTCAAAACACATCCCACCTTCCTTCCCTTTGTTGACTTTTGAATGCTGTTTAATCAGTCACAAGAAAAAGGGAGCAGAGCTAAACAGAATGAAAGGACCAGAAGAGGAAATGTGGGATCAAATTTGCTAGTTCTTTTCATGCTTTACTCCAGAAATCATCAGCAAGAGATTGTCTGATTGGTTCCAATCTCATTTAATAGCCAGCTAAAGACGTTCCTTAAAGAAGCCAGTAACGTTCAGTGACTCTGAGCACAAAAGGGCATTCAGGGATTTTGTTTCTCAGTCCAAGGAAAGTGTTCAGAATCCTTTCCGATAAGATCATTCTGTAGCTTTAAAATCTCATTAGAAGGGTTTTCAATAAGTCTAAAGTCAAATTTCCATTCAGTCACATCTTGTGAATACAAGTTTTTGTGCTGTTAAACTGTTTGTTAATTTAAGAGAACATGTGGTATAAATACATGTATTCTCTTGATCCACTTTAGATAAGTGTGCATACCCTCTTTGGAGCATTGTCGGATGTGTTTTTCTGTGCTCCTTCTCAGATGGAGCAGCTAATAACTTGGCTGTCCATTGGATGAACAGGTGCCAAACAGTTCTCCAGCATTATGGGCATGTTTCTGACTTGATAATAAACTGTGGAAAATTCATATATCATCAAATAAAGGGGCAAAGGAGGGGAGAAATTCAATTTGAGGAATTCAGATCTGAGGTAGCAGTGGGTCTCAACTCACATGTACAATGATAGCACTAAGCACTGCCTACTGCTCTTATGCAAACTTTGTTCTTTGCATTACGCTGCTGCACTGTGGACTAAGAAACGAGCTACAGAGGGGATGGTTTTCCCATTCCAGCTCTGGGGCTTTGCTGCAGGAAAGGAGGAGTGGGGAAGGAGTGTGATCTTGACTTGTACCTCCCTCACCTTGTACAAGATGAGTAGATGTTTTTGTCATGAGGTTTGACTTCAATCTTAAAAGAGATAATAGAAAACTTGGGCTTTCCAAATAAATGCTCCTGAACATTAGCTCACTCCCTTTGCTAAAGATTTGCAATGATTCCCCAATTTGACCCCTGAGGGGAAATAAAAAAAGAATAATAAAAAAAAAAAAAAAGGAACAGTCTCTTAAAGTCACTCTCTTTCTGTTTCATCACACCCTAGCCATAGCCAAGGTGAGAAACCACACTTGCAACACCAGCTTGGGAGCTCGGCTGAGCTGGAGCCAACAACTCTCCTTGCAAAAGCTCCTCTTTTGCTGCCAGCCCACAACTGGCTGTGAGATGCTCAGTAAAACCTGACTCCAAAACAGCAGGGCCCCACACCACACACCAGGAGCCCATATTTGTGTTTGAAAGGAGGAGGAGATAAGGGAGTGAGACAACTGATAGTTGCTGGGGTAGGATGGGAAATATCACGGATAGCACACTCAACACAAATCCCTATGTTTTTTGCTATGTACAGCTTCTGTGCTCACCTGCAGCCTGCTCACTATTTTTGTTATTTCTTCCTGAACAAATGCTTCCTATTGTGTATCATATGGAGTGAAGTAAGGTCCCTCACAGAGATAGTAGAGGTTTAGACCAACAGGCAGCTGAGCACCCCAAAGCACCCAGATAGACTTAAGTTTCTAAAAATTAACTTCCTGGCAAGCTAAGGTTCTCCATGAAGTAAAAACCACAGGATTACCCCAATGCATTAACTTAAACCTGACTCTCCTAAAATCTCCAAGCAAAATTATGAAACATAACACTGCACCTATGGTAATAAATCTGTGTGCCCAGGAACATTCCTATGCCCTGGATCAAGGTGATCTTTGCTAATAAACCATTAGACTGTTCTCTGGTATGTGTATGGGCTTTTCATACCATCTCTTTTACTGAAATCCCAGGTATGTCCTGGATGTTAAACTGCCCATGGACCGTTCCCAACGGATAGTTGTCATTTAGTCACCCTCTCTTCATGGCTAGAGCAGCTAACTAGTGCAGATGTGAGCTATTCCAGGGCAATTGGCCTCCACACCCAGCAGCTTTCCCCAGCATGTTTAACTTGGTGGGGTGGCCATAGACCAAGCACCTACATTTAGGTCCCTAAATTCATATCTCGGCAGCTGAATTAAAGTGGCTTCATTCTCCAAGTTCTGGAGTACCTCAAACTCTTACTAAGGGCAATGACAGTGACAGGTTTCTAGCGTTCCTGAAAATTTATCTTGTCTTATTTGTGTAGCGTTTCAGAAGGCTGATGTTAGATTTAGAAATTTTTATCAACCTCTGTGTGACAGTCTTTAATATTGGATGGATTATTCCCATAATCCCCCTGGAAACTGCAAACATCTGTTTGCAAACAAAACACCAGGCTGACGTGTTTGCACTAGCAGAAGTTGAATGTAGCTGAAAATTTGGCCTTGTGTGGCATAGGAAGTATATTATTTGAATCTTAGCTGTAAAAGGTATTACCTATAAAGTCTCGGCCAGTGAGATAATAAACTCTGAAACAAAATAGAGCAAAGCCTTTGCAATTCATGGTTTGCATCTGCTTCTTGAAATAAGAAGTAGGCTGTGGCTGTTCTTTGTCACATCAGGTGGTATCTAAAACGTGAAAAGGACTTCCAGGCCATGGCTGTTATTAATTCCTTCGGAAATCCTCTATTTATGCCTCATTTCCAAGTTGAATGTGATTTCTCCAGGGATTGCACATGGAACTGCAGAACAGTCATTTGCCACTGATATTCTTCAGCCTTGAAAATGGCTTGTGATTAACCAAAATGAAACCCATGCACATTTTTAACATGGTATCCCATTTCTCTCTAATTATTTAGTGTAAACTATATAGCGTTTCACTAGCATGATTGGGTTACAGTTTGCTTGTCACATAAAAGCACAGCATGCTTTATAGAATTGACAATATTTTCTAAATTTTAATTTAATTTTAGACTTTAAACTTTAAAAGGTAAGTTATATGTTTGTCACCCAGATATTAAATCCTACTTTTCCATAAACATATCTTTCTGAATTATCCTTACTAATCATTGTGGTCACAGCAAAGTGACTGGAGGCGAAACAGTGAGTCATCAGCGATTAAAACAAATGATGAGAGAAATGGAGCCATTGCATGGACACACTGCTTTTAATCTCTAACGAAGACTGATGCTTATACCAGAAACAAAGCTGTCTTGGTGGTCTTCATCTCTTCTTCAATCGATATCCCATCTGCATCTTAAAAAGCAAGCTTGACTCTGTCTCTCGCTTCACAGGAGGGATGTTTATGACTGAGGCTGTCAGCTAGCTGCAAGTGGTGTCATTCTGTTGGCTTTCATAGAGCTATGCTACTTTAGGCCGTCTTAAGATCTCAATATACATACCAGGGGTGTCAAAGGGCAGGGTAAAGCTATGTGAGACACCTGTCTGAATACAGCAGGATAATCACCTCTTTTGACTGTGTGGTTACGCTGTGTTTGATGCACCCCAGCACAGGGTTTGCCCTCTGGGCTGCCAGGGCATGCTGCTGACCCATATTGAGCCTACTGTCAGCCAGCACCCCCAGAGTCCTTTCTACAGGGCTGCTCTCCAGCCACTCCTCTCCCAATTTACACTTGTGCCTGGCAGTAGGTGCTTGCTTTGGCACTTTGTCTCCCTCCATCTCAATACTGCTGTTCTTCAGCCCTGTGTCAGTGAAAGGAGGTATGACAGAGCTGGTGTTTTATAAATACTTGACTCAACACTGCTTTGCTTGGGTCTAATACCGGTATAGCTCCATTGAATCCCAGCCTTAATTTTAGGACTGCCTGAAACAGCCAAAACTGCTGTTATGTCATGTTTTACCACTTGTAAAACAGGGGTAGTGTTACCTGCCTTCTTTATTCTGCACCACAGAGCCTCCATAGGCAAAGTGTTACATAAATGCTCCGCATTTATTATTTCAAATAGTAAATCAAGGGCAGGACAAGCACAGCAAGCTGGAACAGGTCTTAAATCTGCAGACATAAGCAGAGTTGTGTGCTTGAAATGTTTCAAAAATAATATAAAAATGTGAGACTAATTCTCTGTAGTGAAGGAACAAGAGTAATTGCAGAAGTGTAGGGTGAGATGGGAATCATGGGAATTATCACTCGCACAAAATTAACTACAACAGTGTTTTGCAAGCACGCAGGACATGAATATGAAAGATCAGTCAAAAGGACTGGAAAAGTGATCCAGCAGAGTTACAGCAAAAGCCAGTATCTTGGTGGTTAGTTAGAAATTGAGGCCTTCATGGCTTTGCTTCATATGGACTAAAGGAACATAACTGACAGGACTCTGCTTATATTGGCATAATTCATTTCCCCACAAAAAATTCTTGCACCAGCTAAATCCATAGGAAAATTTCTATTAAGCAAAGAATTAGGTCATGGAGTATGGCTTCAGACAGCCATCACATCAGTGATATATGGGAATATAGTGGTGCAGGACTTCCAGGAAGTCAGGTGTTTTGATAAATTTGTCTGAAGAGCTACAACTCCATTTCCAGATGCAGGTCAGGTAAATGTGCCTTACTTCAGAAGACATAGAGGAAGGTCAGTTTATCTTAAGTAGAATAGAGTACATTTCTATAGAAAATATACTGAGGTGGATATAGGAAATACGTTGTGGTACATCTTCCTGGCTTTAAAAATCATCATGCACTTCATCCTAGCACTGAGGTCACCTATTCTTTATGGAGAAAAATGATGCCTCGAGTGAAAGGGGAGATCAGTCTTAGACAGAGCAGAACCAGTACTCTGGAACCCAGCAGAACCAGATATACTCTGGATATGAAGAGCATATAGAAAAGATACTCAGCTCCTGGATGCTGTTCAATACAGCTCTGTTAAGGACCCTCTGACCACAGGTTAAAAACATCTCTTAATCAAAAATGTCTCTTAATCAAAAACATCTCTTCACCAAAAGAGAAGGTTTACAGGAATGGTTGCTTTGCTTTATCCAAGCTTTATGGGATTTCCATGTGGTTTAAGAAGAGAGACCTGAAATACTTAGCTAACTCATGTGAAAATAAGATAAAATAAGTTACCTATTAAAGTTAATTAAGGGCAGATTATATTCCATTTCCTTAAAGGGATAGATGTGATTGTAACACTTCTAACAAATGTCTTCCTTTGCGCTTTCCTAATGACAAAGGAGGAGGCTGCATGCTGAGGCCATGGGCATTCTCATGGGGCAACCTTGTGCAGGAGCAGTACGTAGCACCACAAAAAGCAATGTTCCTCCTGAGGTCCTCCCTGATGAAGAAATCCCACCAGTGGCCAGTGGTGCTGCAGGCACTTCTGGAAGTTGCTGAGGCTCCTTAATGCCCACTAAAGCAAAAGAGAACTCAGGGTGCACTCAGCTGTTGAAGAAATGTTCAGTGTTTTGTAGAAGTGACTCTCAGAGTCTGTAACATGGGCATATGACACCTGGGACTGGTGTTTGAAGGGTGAGAGATTGAAGATGATAATTTCCCTCTTTCTGTACAATATCTGCAAGACAAGAACCTTACACAAGAATCATGTTGTTCCTCATGCAGACTTCAGGTATAACTCAGGGAAAGAAAATACTTTCACTTCTTGCTATTGGAGTCCAAAATATGCCCAGCATATTAATTCAGGCTGTATACTTGGGGAGGAATTTCATGTTCTTCTGAAAATACTCGGAGTCATCCGGATATATAATACTTCCCAAAAGCCTAGAGCTATTTGTAGCTACCAACAGTACTTTTTGCAACTGAGCTTCTAAATCTCAGACCTCTGAAAGCCAGGAAATAACAGAGATAAACCATACACATCATCTATTTACCCAAACATCTTTAATTTTGCTGACCCTGAGTGAAGTGACAGAAAGGAGGAAGCACCTGACAGTAGTTCAGCTGTACCCAGTTTATTAGCTATAAGTGTCCTGAAGGGCTGAAGATAATATGGAGCATTAAGGAGAGGTGTGATTGTGATGTGAGGTGCTTCAGGCCTCCTCTGCATATATGGATAAAGGCAGAACTGCAAACACACCTCAACAGAGGCTGTGGTGCCTCATTTCAGCAGTGTGCTGAATAGATCATGCCAGAAGCTTAGCATAATTTCTCTTTTTGTCTTGGGGATTATCATCCGTTAAATGTGAGATGAGTGAAATCTGTGAGGTTTATCCTGGGAAAATGAAAGAGGGGCATTAGATGGCATTGTATGAAGGGTGAGGGGATTACAAAAGGAAATGGAAGAACTATAAATATCAGCAGATGTGTTGCTTTTTCAGAGCATGGAAAGCATTTTACAGCAGGTGTTTCCCACTCTATTCATTTCAAAGACAGGGAGCACGCATTTGTGGTAAAGATACAGTATTTCACTTAGAGATGGCAGAATTATGGATGTCCTCCTCACTTGCATTTGCTTTTAGAGATTCGAATGAGTGAACTCAACACTGCAGAAGGACATAAGGCATCACGGGCAGCCTTGTGTCTAATTAACAAGTTCTGCCACTCCGTTTCCAAGGGGGTGTTTTGTTTCCTTTGGTAGTCAGGTTTTTACCTTGTCTGCCTGTTTTTGATGGAGGAAGGCTGGAAGGGTAGCAGGGTATTGGGGTCTCTTTCAGGAAGAAAAACTGTTTCTCAGACAATCACGGAATCATAGAATCATAGAAGACCAGGTTGGAAGGGACATCAAGGACCATGTGGTCCAACCTTTCTTGGGAAAAAGCATGGTCTAGACAAGGTGGCCAGGCACCCTCTCCAGCCAAATCTTAAAAGTGTTCAGTGTTGGGGAACCCACCATTTCCCTGGGGAGACTATTCCAATGGCTGGTTTTTCTCATCGTGAAAAATTTTCCTCTTGTGTCCAGTTGGAATCTCCCCAGGAATAATTTACACCCATGATGACTTTGTAACCATGGGACAATGTAGCGATCAAACACAAAGTAGGTTTTTTACAGTGTTTTGCATACAGCTATTACCGTGTTTCGATAAAAAGAAAGGATACAACTTTATTCTGATATGTTCCTTTGTCTGTTGTATACATTGTAAGCATGGTGTGGAGGGTATGAATATACTTGGAAATGTTTTCAAAGGGTTCATTAGACCCCTGAAAAAAATCAGAAATGTAGTCTATGTCCTCACATGTTAGCACTTCTATTCCAAGGAACAATGAGTGGTAATTATAGGTGTGAAAATCATCTCTCTAAATATGGTTCTCTCAGCAGAATGAAAATATCCATGGGTATAAATATAGATGGGGGAGGGAAGCTTGAAAAGCTGTGAACCGCTGTCTTGCTATCACTAGCACGCAGCAACGCTAGCACATGAGAGTCTGTGATGTGCGTCAAGGGTACCTCTTCTCAGCTCCTCTATCCAAGCGCTGTCTTTAAAGTACATTTCAAGCACCTCTTTTTCCCTCTATTCCCTTTACAGATAGACAAGATAAAACCTACAAAAGAACAGACATCCTCAGATTCATAGGCATTTGCAAAAGACAGAAAAAGAGAATGCAAAAACCTGTTAGATTGACAGTTGCTGGCAATTCACACACTTCCAAAGCCAGAGCATGCTACAGCGTGCAGGAAGCCAACCTCATCCATCCCTCACATCAGTAACTGTTAGATCCCATGGGAAAGCAGAGAAGAATAAAGTCCCCACATCCTACCTATCCTCTCTCATCCTTACTTTGGCCATGGCCCCTTAGCTTAGGACCAGTAAACTATTTCTTCTGTACTTCCAGATGCTTTTTCCCTTAATTCTTGCTTCCCTTTTTGCAAATATTTCTATTTGTAGCTCATTTTATCTTGCAAGTACCTCCTTATTTCCTGCTGAGTTCAGATGAGTTCTCCACTCTCACTATCCCCTTCAAGAATATCCAAGGTTGACAGATACACAGATTATAACAATATGAATAGCTTATAGCAATAAAATTATTTAATTTTCCTTTTGGTTTAACACAATGGAAGCACATTAAGATAAGAGAAAAAAAAAGTCCACTGTGCTTTGAGAAAACAGCATGCTCATTTTCAGACATTGCACATAGAAAACCAATTAGCTGATTTACATGTACTTTTGATAAAGTGAATCTCCACTTCTTAAAAATATATCTAAATATTATCAATAAACTAATCTGTAGAAATATAGAGGCTAACAACACGGTTCTTCTATTAAAACTTTGATTTAAAGTGTGATTTAAAGCCCATTAATGTAAGCAGAAGACTTTCCACTGACTTCTAAAGGAGTTTGCATCAGACCATTACAGAAGTAACATTTCTGGCTCTGTGGAAGAAATAGAAGCCAGACATGAAAATTAAATCACTTAACTGTGGATTGTGGACAGAAGAAAAACACATCCAGCATATTAAGATGAAACATGCCTGGTCCTCTAATACGCAGAGGAACATAAACAAGAAGAGCAATACCCTAGCTTTCTAATAAATTACCTGTTCAAGCATTGGTGTATGCTTAAGTGGCAGACATTAAGATATTTCCAGACAGACGACTCCATCGTGTCATTTGGCACCCCGCTGCCACAGCTGTCTTCTGCTTAATTCTAGTCACACCTTTCCTTCTCTGATAGCGCTCTTGTTGTAAAGTCACCTTGTGGGTCTCACACAACCTGATCCATTTTTTACTTTACAGCTAGCCTGACCTGCTTTCCGTGTGGTTACAGAAGAACTCCACCAGTGTTGTGGTTTAACTTGTCAGGCAGCTAAACACCATACAGCCACTCACTTGCTCTCCCCCACCCCAGTGNGTGTTATCAGCATTGTTCTCATACTAAGTCCAAAACTCAGCACTATAGCAGTTACCAGGAAGAAAATTAACTCTATCGCAACTGAAACCAGGACAACCAGAAGTAGGTGCTCAGTGGCAGTGAATAAACCATGCGATATTTATAAGGCAGTCTTCATAACAGTGAGAAACAACAGGGCAAAAATAACTGCTGGAAGATTGAATGTAATGAACACCCAGCAACAGTTTTTCAACATATTATCTGTTTGTCTTGCTGATAAGAGTGACAATATTATGAGGAATGAAAGCTAGTACCTCTGCATCTGTTTTTTTATTCAAATTGAAAGCTTAGAGTTGAAAAATACCATACTCTAACCATCAGATTTTCCTCCATTCTGAGAACAATACCACAGTTCTCTTGGAGGTAATGAGTTTCTGAAAAACACTTCAGTTTGTCAGCTAGGACAGTAGCCATTTCCTTATTGACCTTAGGTGCTGGGAAGCTTTCACAACTGTTGTGTGGTCTGCTAGCCAGCACACTGTTAGCAAATGTTCTTTCATGTCAATTGCTAAAATAAGCAAAATAAGAGCTTTTGCCGATCTGCTCTTTTAAAGAGAAAAAAAAAATCTTTTATATGGTTGAGGAGGGAGAAGAAGAATGTGCATACTGGCCCAGAACAAACTTTCTTTTTCTTTTTCCCCCCTTCTGTGCTATACTTTTCTCTGAAAAGTTCTTCTAAGAAAAACTGAAAGTTTCAAATAATCCCATGACTCCTGGAGCTGTGACTTTAATGAAAACAAAAAAAAACCATAAGATTTTGATGAAAAGATCAGAATGGAAAGAAATACTGTTCATTACAATTATGCTGAAAAGTTGGGGGAGACAGATGACAGCTACATAATTAAAAAATACTGCACATAGGTATTCAATTCATGGGTATTGAATACCTCTCTCCATTCCTACTAGAAAAAAATAATCCTGTTTAACTTATTGAAGATTGAAAGGAGACATATGAACCTTCAAATATGTAAAAGAAAGCAATAAGTTGTTTTTCATGTTTTCTGGGAATGGACACAAAAATTATATGATTAAATCAATATAAGACAGAATTATTTTAAGCTCACAGAATTTCCCAACTATTACTCATGCAAGCAGACTGCCTAGAGACACTGCTGAATTTTCTGACTGAGGAGGGAGAAGAGGAAGGTTAGTATAGGTAAAGAGGGATAACATTTGGGGCAGAGGGATGGGTTAGATGACTGATGTCCCTCTGAATTCTGCTGCTTCATGATTCACCAAGTACCATTTTTCATCAGCTATGGGTTACTCTGGATTGAAAGCTTTTTGAATGCCCACTACCTCCTTAAGACTTATTAAGATATGAGGTATTACCATGAGATAGGAAATACTTATCACATATAGGTTGTTCTGAACATCTTCACCTCCACCAGTGGCACCCCAACTACCCCACTGTCGTATTCAACAAGAAAGGGCTCATGGTGATGAGCCTAGTCCTGAATGAATGCCCAGACAAAGCACCAGTGGACGTTGTAGACCCTCCCTCCACCTGAAGGCTTTAAATCAGGAAGGATCATCAAGCTGAAACAAATTTATGGAAATGAACAAACCCAGTTATTGTCCCATCTATGATGGAGGTCAAACTAAATTAATATTACTTGCGGTTTTCAGTGAATAGTCACCACAACAACGTTTGATGGCTGGGGGATGAGCAGAAATGGAAACTCCTGAAGGGCAGGAAGCTATACCTGCTTATTACAGAGCTGGACTATAATCTTAGCTGGCCTTTTTCCTGTTCATTTCCCTTGTCTTGACCAATATATAAGCAAACTTGAGCAATAAAACCATGAGGAGGAAAACTTGCTAACTAATGAACTGGATTTTTTTTTCATTCCTGACCTTGCTGGACCATTCCACCAATTTAGAGGATCATTAATCAACAAATCTCTTTCATTTTACCTTTACCTGGAAAATGAAAATGTTCACACTTTGTATTAATGTCACACACATATAGTTTATAAAGGCTTATTCAATTAATAAATATATTCTTTAATAAATTGTTTACCAGTTGTTATAAATTCTCCTTGGTCAACAGACTGCCTATAACCACAGCTTCTCAGCTCCCAATACCACTTCTGCTTTTGTATTCTGCTCCGTTACTTTTACACAGGGTTTACTATTAACAATCAATTCAAGATTTAAAAATATTCCTTCATATATAATGTGACTGTGAAGACTGAAAATATTTTATTTTAAGACTTCTTCTGATATCTAAGAAACAAAGACCATATTTTTTCTCACACCCCTTGCTTAAGAGAAACAATAAAACCCAATGTAACCACTAGCAAACATATATTAGTCTCTTGGCTTTATGTTTGAAACTTCTCTATTAAAGCCCACTTAATTAGATGCATAAATCCTGTAAATGATGTCAATGTTCATAATTAAATGAGACAATTGCAAAATCAGCTGCAGCACAAAATGTAGATAAATGTGGGAAGGAACAATAAGGGATTGCTTTATTATAAATCTGCATGACTAACACTACCATAGTGATGTAGCAGAGAACCTATAACATCTGCTTCATACATATGAAAATTCAATTAAATTATCAGCCATGAATTACTGTAGCACAAATACCAAAAATGAAAACTTTGACCTAATTATTTTAAGATTTTTTAAGTAGAAAAAGGTCATATTTCAGTATGATGAAGTTAGTAGATTAATTTTATGATCCCTAAACAGCTCAGTCCTGCAAAGTCTTTACAAAATACATCTTTCACCAATGGCAAGAATACAAAAAAGGTGGGGGGAGACTGATTTAAAATTTACTGCTTCTCAAAATAAAATCAAATAACATAAAAATAAGAGGCAGTAGCTTAACTGTAAATTGTCTACCAATTCAAGCTTTATTAATTAGGGTACTTTATACTAACTGAGGGTCATATCTGAGTCCAAGGTACATTTTATTGTTCCTTTAGAAGAAATATCTATTTTCCTGAATAAGATAGATGGTTCTGTCACTCTAGTAGTTTGGTGGGAGGAAGAGGAGTTTAGAAGAAAAAAAATCGCCAGGGAAGAAGGATTTCAAATGTTTTCACCATCCGTGCATTCAAAGCATGCAGTACAGACAGGAACATTGACTTTGCTTGCAGTATGTATAAATACCCATTTATATGTATATTTTCACATTCATGAATACACACTTATATATGTACCTATATATGTACATATGAATATTTCAATACATATGCATATATATATAATTTTTTTACACCGTTTCCCACAGCATCCTGCTTGAGAAAGTGACTGCCCATGGCCTGGACAGGCATACTCTCTGCTGGGTAAAAAACTGGCTGGGTGGTCGGGCCCAAAGGTGGTGGTGAATGGAGTTAAATCCAGTTGGTGGCCTGTCACAAGTGGTGTTCCCCAGAGCTTGGTTAGGGCCAGTTCTGTTTCACATCTTGATCAACAACGTGGATGAGGAGATTGAGTGCACCCTCAGCAAGTTTGTAGATGACACTAAGCTGGGCATAAGTGTTGATCTTCTTGAGGGACGGAAGGCTCTGCGGAGGGACCTGGNAACAATACATCCCTCTCCTTTTGCTCCCTCTCTGAAACAGGCCAACTTTTGACCACACTGACATCTAGCCAGACTGCCATGCTTAGGGAATATACACCAGACAGATACTATCCTTTCAGATCAGAAGTGAATTTTAATATTTATCCCCAAATAAATCTTGATGACAGATGGACTGTTCTTTCCATGAATAATAATTAGGAGTTAGGTCTTCCAACTTGATCTGGCAGCCCTCTTGCAAAAACAAACCTCAAAGCCTTCGGGCAGATGCTCAAGTCCACCACCATAGTCTCAGCTGAAGGACTGGCTCCTTCATGGGTAACATTTACAGTGCTCAGTGATTTACTGCTTAAAACATACACTGCTCCTGATGTCACATTTACTTCTGCGTGAAACATGCAGAACTGAGCCCAGGGACACAACTAGCCAATTGCCCCATGTCCACATTCTCCACCTTAGCAGTACCATATAATGGCATCTTTTGCTGTTACTTGTAGGCTGTCAAATCCATTGTCAGTGCTTAACAAAGAAAATTCTAGCAGGACATGTTTAAAGCAATGACTTGATGTTATCAAACGGCAAACAGCTAGATGGGAGGGTCACTTCAAGGATTTATCCCTGATGGCCCTCAGGTAAGGTGTCTAAGGAGAGATCTTCCTTTTGTGCTAAAGGAACAGCTCAGTATGTCCTTGGCCCTTGTATGGGCATACAGAAGAGTATAAAAAATGCTCTTCTCCTCCTTTCCCATAGTAAAGGCTTAGGGATAAGGGTAATCCATGGAAGGCAGGCAATACACATCCTTGGAGTTGGAAATTGTTGCAGAGCTTAAAGAAGGCATGACTATACCATAGCTGCTGAACCAGGTTGCTGTTTGGGTTTGGAGAATACAGCTCACTGCCCTGGCCTTTCCTCAAGTTTTCCGGGAGCCTATTGTATTGGATGCATAAAGTACCAGAGCAGTAGAGAAGCCATGGTGTTGCAAAGCAGCAGGGGCCATATACTGCTTACCATAAAAAAAGTACATTTTCCTTCCAAAACTTGGTTCTGAGCCTCAGTGGATCACATTGCCATGTGGTCCACCGCAGTCCCTTTTGTCTCAAGTGATCTATAGCACTAGGTATTGGTGGTGTGATGCTTAGTCATTGAGAATACACCTGTGCTGCCTGGGCCTTTCTTTACCATATAAAACCACATCATTTAACAAAAAACAAACAAAAAACCCCAAACAAACAACAAAAATAAAAGGCAAAATGCAACAAGCCAGTCATCATACAGTTCTGCCCGGAGGCTGAGACAGGAGAGAATGAGCTGCTCCTGACAGATGTCACATAAAGCACCACCTGCAGATGGTGATGCTCTGCAGTGTTCAGGACACCTGCATAATGCACCTGCGTAAACTAAACTGAGTTTTGCCTCACCCTCACGCATACACACACATACTCACCAGCCCATTTAAGAGCAGGCACATGTCCTAATATGCAGCTCTCTCATGGCACAGTGCCAGCATACTAGCAATATTTGGTTTAAATATCTAACTAGCAGAGAGAAAAGACCAAATCTGTATCATAGATGTGCTTCCAATCGGAAGGCAGATGGAGTGCTATTAGCTATAGCTAGCCTATGTTATTAAGTGAGATATAGGTCATGTCCTTGTAGGTAGCTAATATGGTGTCTTTGCCTCCATTGTTAACTGAGATCTATATGGAGTAAATGGAGTCAACACGGTGAGTAGAGTTCACAGTGACAATCTGGATCAAAAATAAGCATCTACTGCGTGATGAGCTGCTGATGAGAATTGCTCCCTAGGCTCCAGTCTAGTGCCTTTAGGGCACTAAAAGTTAGGTGCGACAAACTCACACCTGCATTTTGCAACAGCTTTCTATGGCCTGGACTTATTCCTTTCTTTAGCTGCACTGATACTTTATCCATGTATATTAGCAGCTGATATCAGTTATAATAGCAGATTTAATATGTCAAGTTTTAGAAAAATTCCCCTCTGTCATATAACTGAACCTGGAATCACTATTGATTTTTAACAGCTCTTGCTTGTTCACCTATTATTGTACCTGAAATTACAAGTGATGCTAATTGTTAACACGTGTAGCAATACGCTCCTGTCACTCTCCCATCACTGCGCCTCACAGCCCTGCTGAGCCCTGAATCCACTTTTTTCATTTTTAATTCACTGACACCAGGAAATCTCTAAAGCTTTTACCATGCCCAGAAGCAACTGTCCTCAGATCTCACTGACATCTTGGTGAGATTCCTCTGACCGAAAGCAGAGCTCTACTTGCAGCATCTGCAGCTGAACCAGTCATCCTCCCCTTGGCAAGGGATAAAAAGAATGCAATTCAGTGCACCCTCATCATGTTGTTTTCCCTTGCAGTTTTGAGTGTTTCAGTGTGGCATATACTTAAACAGGGCTTAGCAAAAGATTTCTTCAATGAAATTAGAAAAAAGGCAAAACAAAAACCCCTTGCATTCAATGTTCTTTACTTCATTAGTAGGTTAACAAGACCAAACAGGACAACTGTGATATTTCTGTTCCAGGCAGACTTCAGGTTCACACCTATTATGATCCAAAATTATGTTTTTAATTAATGTGTTCCCATTTCCCCAAAAATACTCAAAAAAACCCCTAACTGTAAAGTACTAGATGCGTTGACATTCAGAGCTAGTCAGAACCTTTTCTGTTTTGAGATTGCTAGGGTCTGGCTTCTCAATTTGATTGCACTGCTGTAAATCACAATCGTGTTAACAATTTCACACAGAAGCAATACAGTCAAGAAAAATACTGGAACCAATGTAGGAGCTGTATGTGCTTCACGTCACAAAACTGCAAGGCCCTGTGTGCCCTAAACGTTCCCAAATCACACTATTTTTTTCAAGTATTTTCATTCTCTCAGTGTGTTTGAGTCATATGTGTACAATTTTTGACTACTGAATAATTCTAGATTTTTACAGAACATTGTAAATCAGTCTTGGTATGGCAGATTAAGAAGCAGCCTCTAGTCAGGATAACAGAAGTGCTAAGACACATAGATGCCAAGGCACTGTGTTGCTACTGTATTATAAGGGTATATCTCAGGATGCATTTGACAATTTTCACCTTTTTTTTATAGTCACTCTTTGGCAATGGAGTTGATTTAGGAAAAAGTCATTTAGATAACTAGAAGTCTGAAGCTTTCTCTTGCTGTCTCAATAATACCTTCCACAGTCAAGACCTACCTGTCTCTATTGTCCATCTGTCTGGCAGATGTCTGCAAGGGAAGCACCCCACTCCTTGGATGATTTTTGAAAAGCAACCAGCATGGTGGCAGCACAGCTGAACAGTTTCTATAACTCACACCCTATGAATATCTAGAAAACAGTATCATCTTCACACTGTAGCTTCAGCTTTTCAGTCTTCCTGAAACTTCAGAAGCAACCTTCTTCCAAAAGATAAAAAAATACCTGCAGGGTAAAGAGCAGACATTGAGTTCAGTATCCAAGGACTAGAAAGCCATAGAATTATAGAATCATAGAGTCATTTTTGGGGGAAAGACCTTTAAGATCATCAAGTCCAACTGTAACCCTAACACTGTCAAGTCCACCACTAAACCATGTCTCTAAGCACCACATCTACATGTCTTTTAAATACCTCCAGAGANGGCTTGAGTGCCGCTGGGGTCATCAGTCTTTCCAAAGGCACTTGATATCTTACCCTCCAGGACCCTCCTCTGGTTTTCCACTTCAGGATCTGAATCTCCTGGAAAAAATGGCTTGCTGCCTAGTGTATTGATAATGTGTTGGACTACCACAAAGGGCAGCTATTCTACAACTCTGTAAGTATGCATATGCATTTGTATATTGGCATTCAGGAGGCCTTGAAGGTATTAAAAAGTGGGGAAAATGAGCCTTACTTTTCAAAGTTTATCATCCCAAAATAAAACAAGAGACAAGAAGTGGATTTAGTTAGAAAAGCACAAAGAGACCACAAGTTTCCATTTCTTTTCATGCAATTTCATTTCAACTAGCAGACTGAGGCTGAACAATGAAATAGTTAAATATTCTGGATTAAACAATCATCTCAGAACATTTGCCTTTTCACACATAAATTAAATTTTCTTGTTTAATCTCTGCTTTTCTTCTAATTATCTCTCTCCACACACACTAATGGCTCACAGCTAGCATCTCTCTTCAAGCAAGATGATTAAGAAGTGTCTGTTGCTGTTGGACTTTCTTTTTTTCTTTAATTTTTCCTCCTGGAGATGAGAATACTATTCACTTTCTATCTGGGAGCATTTATAACAATATATATGAGGCAAGAATAGACTAACAATTCAGGTACCTTCTCACAGATTGGGACACAACTTATATTTTTGATATTACATTTTTACAGATTCTTTAAAATGAAAATTCTTGTACTTCTTCTTCCACCTTGACACATAGGATTTCTCTCTCAGATTAAACATTGGTCTTTTGTGTGTATTGTGGGTAAAGTTTTAGAACTCTTTTAGAATATTTAGAAATATCTGGTAAGACTTTATTACAAAGAAGCACAACGTTGTTTCCTATGCATTTTAAAGGTTTGGCTAAGAAAATGGGTAAGAAATGATAAAATTCAGGCCATGGGATCTAAAGAGCATTTTTCTAGAAGGTACATGGCTAAGAGAAATGAACCACAGATTCTGGATTCCAAAACATTTTTGTTTCAGTTGCATAAATGGTAAACACAACTCTGTGCTCCCCTAGTGAAAGGCAACCTCCAGCCCCAGACTGGACTTTGAAAAGCCTTCCTGGAGCACTTCCTTTTATATGCAGAAACACATGCATAGATGTAAATATATATATACACACACATATATAATAGCAATATATTAAAAAAGTAGTATAAAGCATTTGTGTCACTGCCTTCTGCTAGGAAGAATTAGATCTACCTACATGCATAACATTGCATATCGACTAAGCTCTCCCTTTACTGTTGGTGTGAAGTTTTAAGTGGTTATGTCCTTTAGGAAAATGACAGCCTTAAAATCCTCAAATGGACAGAGGAATAGATTATTAGACAAACAGGTACATCCGTACATGCATGCTCACAAAAACATACACACTTTTCTGCAAGGATGTGTGCCCCTAAAGCATGTTATTACAGACATTGTCCAAATGTCTCTTAAAAACTGACAGGCATGGGGTATTGACCATCTCTCTAGGAAGCCTGTTCCATAGTATAACAAAAAAATGTTTTAAAGCATAATAATACGCTTTAACTTTTGGTCAGCCCTGAAGTGGTCAGGCTCTTGGGCTGATTGTTGTAGGTCCCTTCCAACAGAACTATTGTTCTGTTCTGTTCTGTTCTATTCTATTCTATCCTATCCTAGATAGCCAATAAAGATCCTGAGTTTGCCCTCAGTCTGGATACAGAGTATAAACACTAGGATCCACTGAAAGAAATTAAACAGCATATAAACTATTGTGCCTATATCGTTGTGAAGTTTAATTCTGATGTGAATTTTCATCATTTCAAAAAAATGGCTTTCAATTCGCTTTCCTTCATATATATCACATCACAAACAAGTACTTCTCACTTGCATTTGCTTCGCTCTATACGAGTTCATCAGAGCATTTTGCTACCATTTGGCTTACAGCATCTCCAGCCTTGCCAATTAATTGATGAAGAACCATTATGAGACAAATATATTATCTGCATTTTAACTGCTTGAATGGAAGGTTATTGAAGTAATAACTGGCAACATTAAAACCATTAATAAAATATGGGCTGGGAATAGCAAATTACAAATTTCTGTACCCATCTCCCAAAATAAATTTGCTCTTGAAGGTAGTTTTAGCACTTATGATGACATAGATGAATGATGTTGATTAAAAAGGAGTGAAGAAAAGATTATCACTTTAGCATGGAAACCACTGTCATCATTATCAGTCTCATCTAAATAAAAAGTGTTAAATTTTTCAGTGGCTTCATAGTCTTGCTGTGAAATTGCAGGTGTTACTGTGTACTGGTAGTTGAGCACAAGATAAGGCAAAAATGGAGATAAAGTAGGTTAGACCAAGAACAAAAGCCCACAAAGCATGAGAAGAGGTGATAGTTCTGTGGCTTTAAATCAGGCTCTTAGTGGGCTTCCTCTTGTGAATAAAATATTTGTATTGCTTCTAACCGTGATGAGATGTCCCTTACAACACGAACAGACACAATCACTTTGGAGGAGCCAATATCTAATTAATGAATAAAGGTGTAAATTATGAAGAGTGTTTAATGTTATCACAACCCAAAGACAGGAGTAAGTTTCCTAGAGAGGGAATGAATAGGACACAGGCCTCAGAAGTACTCTCTCTGCTACATATTTGCAGGGAGACCATAGGTGTGCCTCTTTCCTTCTCTATACTTTTCTTTCCTCTCCCACTCTCTCTGTCTTCTTGTCAATTTAAAATTTAAACTCTTTGCAGCAAGACTGGCTCTCACTATGTGGTTTGTACAGTCCCTCACACAATGAGGCACCAATGTAATGCAAATTGCAGTATTAAATATTCATACAAAAGCTTCATAGTGTGACTGCATGAAATCAGAACAATCAGGGAACAGGCATAAGCTGAGCGCCTAGGTAAGATGAAGCACAGAGATTTCTATTACAATTGCAGCCTCATTAGAGGAAGTGTGCTGACATAAGCTGTGTTTTCATTGTCGTAAGCCCAATTTCATAACCTTGTATTAGAGTTATGAGTTCTCCTAGCAAGACATAATGTTTTCACTTTTGGCTGTGCAATCACATATTGTTAGCTTAAGACATTTAAACTTTATAAATGGCTCTGTAATATGTGGTCTTTTCAGCTATAAAATTGTTCCTTAAAAAATAATCTGAGTCATTGGGCACCGGAGTCAATGTCACCTAACAGCAAATAAATTTTGGCAATAAATTAGAAGTTAACTACATGACTGTGAGCAATTCCTTCAACTAAGAATTAGTCATATATTTTCTTTCCATCTAATAAAAACATCACTAAAATGCTATGCAGTGTTCCTGTTCCTATCTGATGCTTTTCTTCAGAAATAGTAAATGATGTGTCCAATTATGAATATGTGCAGCAGTTTGCAGGACTTTGTGCTGAGAATTTTAGCTGGAATGCCTGGATCAACGCAGCGTGTTTAGGAGAACTTGCCTTACTCTATAATCCGGATAAGGAGACAAAAAAACACGTGTGAATGGCTTGGTAACATGAAAATACACTGAGTAAAATCAAATCCACACTCAATAAGAAGCTTTTTTTTGGCCCCTTGTTGAATGATTGAGCCTGTCTCTGCATATATAACCTGCCTATTTAGTCTGTAAGCTGTTCAAGGCAGCTTTTATCTCCTGTTCATCATGAAGCATGCTTTTCTTCTTAATTGTAGCTTTGGAAACTCATTCTTACTCGATACTGCCTCACTGAAACTGTTTCTTTTTAGAGGAAGAAAACAAGGCTGGTGTCCATCATAATTAATTTATATGGAGTAGAGTTTATATAAATACATTGTTATGACAGTGGACATGAACTGAAACCTCAGGGATTTGACTCAGGGTTAATATTTTCTACTTGAAAGCTTTAGACCACAGGACTTCGGGTGTTCTCTAAAGGCAGACTTTGGACAATATTTCCAGAAATTACCAATAACATTTATGCCTGAAAGACAAGTGGGCAACAGACTTAACCCAAAATCTGACATTTACAGATGATCGTCATTTTCAGATATCACAGCAAGCTGCTATGTCTTTACCTTTCTTACCTTCTTCTAGTGGTTGATAGGAAAACAAATCCTCATGTGGCATACTGCCTGCAGAACCTCATGGGTGCAGCTGCAAGACAGGAACTGAAGCATAGCAGGGCCAGTGGGGTTATGTTGCCACCAGCATGATCAGGCAGGGATAAAAAAACACCCAAACCCCCTCATTCCTGTCAGAATTATGCATTGAATTTTAGAGTGTTCAGAAACCTTGTCCACTGTAGGCATAAAAATGAAGCAGCACTCAGAAGCATCCTCAAAGCTCACCGTTGTGAGAACTCATGAGATCTTCATCTCTCTCACCCCAGTCCAGAACAACTGAAAAGGGTGCTGGTGTGGACTTGCACTCTTGTGGCTCCCCCAGAGCTGCCTTTGCACTGGGCTGTTCACAATGAAGGCAGTGATCGCAGTTTTGGTGGCACTTGCAGCAATATCAAAATGTGTGGAAAGACTTTCCCAATTTTGTTTCTGTAAAGGACTTATATTTATTTACTTGATGAAGATACTTCTTACTGGTAGCAGCATATAATAATAATAATAATA